>JAFBJT010091816.1:43838-77861 GCA_016785325.1 Chascanopsetta lugubris | reverse complement strand
GCGGAGGGCGATGCGGCGGGGGGGGGGGGGGGGCGTGGCGGGGGTGGGGGGGGGTTCTTTGAAGTACGAGCTGATGAGATTTGATTATGGAGAAAAGATGACAAGCGGCCTCAGACAAAATTCAAAGGAGTCTTCAAAATAAGATTCAGGAATCTTAAAGATATTTGGACGACTTTCAACATCGTGACCCCCGGCTCTGAAACTCTATTTCGATACACAACTTTACCTTCCACATGAGCAAACACAATGTATTGAACTGTTTTTTTGCCATCTATCTATCACCTGAATGTGTAAATAGCAATTTATCTATTTAGTTCGCGATTTCCATTGCCTTTGAACGAGCATGTTGAGCCCTGTTTACATCAGATTATCCATAACTAAAGATTACGATAGTTTGGCCTCTAGATGTCACTCTATCCCACACATTGTGCCCTTAAGAACGAGCCTGAGTAGCATCTGGTGGCTCCACGTGCAACTGGATCTTGTTCTGTCGACAAACTTGAGTGGTGATACTTTCTGGTTTTGGGCTGAGTGAGTGTTTTAATCCCTTCACTTAGTCGCTACATTTCCACAAAGCTGCAGTGTTGTGTGCAGGCAGCCGAGCCCGGCGTGTTTACGCGGATGCAGACGAGCCTCTATACCTCGTGGTTATTTTGTTAATCCCATCAGTTTAGCAGTTGTGCTGCAGCTATGAATCACCCTCTTCAAACCGGGCCATGGGAAAAGGGAGGAAAAGGGGAGGAGAGAGAGGAGGTTTTGGGTCATCTATTCTGGAGGAGGCAGGCTAAATCAGGGCATGACGACTGTATAGTTAACCTACTTCAATTTATCTCCCTGTTTCAGGCTTTGACTCCAGCCATATTTTTCTCATTCCGCTTCGTCTCTCACAGGCTGGAAAATGCAAATAACATTTACCTTCAAATGAGAGAACAGTTAAAGTGTTGTGAGTTAGGAACAAATTAAATCACACTCTGAACCAGAATAAACGTGCGTTATGGACTAAAAAAAGCTTTGTACTATAGTGCTCATGTAACTAATTGTATTTTACCTGTTTTCTTACAATTAGAGCCATCAAATATAGGCTTTTAGATGTCAGATGACGTCTACTGTTGCTATGGCAGCATCCTCAAAGAGGATGAAAGCAGTTAATTTAGTGTATTTATATAATCTAATGTGATCCAACATCTGCATTGTGTCCTTGAGTCTGCAGTACTACCACTCAGTGGTTAAAAACAAACAGTTGCTGATATGCAGTGTGATTGAATGACTCTTTGAATCCAATTTGCTCCTGTGTGGCAAATCGGACCCAGACGCAGTCACTGTCATTTAAAGAAACACACAAAAAAACATCACAACAGCACAAAGAAAGAAAAAAAAACAGAATTGTAAAGATAAACAACCACTTGATTTTAAAGGTTAAGTTTGTAAAATGTTGATGAAATTATTTGCATTTCTATTGGGAGAAATAGGATGTCAAACTTTTTGTGATTATAGATTAACTTTTTGGAATTTGCCTTCTATGTTGGATCACCATGTTTTGACAGAATGAACAAACTAAACATAATTTGAGTTTTGTAACTGAAAACAACAATAGCTCTGCTCCATATTTGGAGGTAGTCTTGGCTGCAACACATGACTTTGGCACTAGCTGCAGGGGTGGAGCCAGGGGTGGCCACCCTCCCACTACCCTCTACATCAGGGGTGCCCAATACGTTGACTGCCGGTTGTACCGGTCGACCGCCGTCTCAACCGGCGCCCGTCACGCGTTAACACGAGAGAGAGAGAGAGAGAGAGAGAGAGAGAGAGAGAGAGAGAGAGAGAGAGAGAGAGAGAGAGAGAGAGAGAGAGAGAGAGAGAGAGAGAGAGAGAGAGAGAGAGAGACACACACACATACACACACACAGAGCGAGAGAGCGCGTGACATAAAGTAATACATCACTTCTACTCCTCCACATCAGCCCCCCCCCATCAACACTGCACCGCGGCCATACAGAGATACAGAGAGAGAGAGACACACACACACACACACACAAAGAGCGAGAGAGAGCGTACGTCAGAAAGTAGTACATAACTTGTGCTCCTCCACGTCGGCCACCCCCCTCAACACTGCAACCCCCCCCCCCGGCCCCCACCCCAATTAAAAAGTTGCTTGCATGGCCAAAAAAAGTGTTGGCACCACTGCTCTACATGGATTTGCCAGCAACTTTTTCTGCTACTTGTTCAACTTTTCCTTGAACAAGTAGCTCTCCACCAAAACAGAGGGTAACACACTCAACTTGAGGAGCACATGTCCCACCAAGGCCAAGTGGTGCTTTTAAATTCGAGCAAGCTGCACCAAATGGCAGCCACCAAACAAATGACAATGTCAACGTCTCCCCGAAAAGAGTCCAAAACGTCAACCAAAATCCTGCATCTAGGATCAATACCCAGATTTGCCTGCTGAGTAACACATACACAGATTAACTTGTTTTAAAGTGGCAACCAACGATAAAGAAAAAACATAACTGAGACCAAGCTAACAGTGTTTGTCATTTGCTCCCTGTGAAGCGACAAGTTTAAAACTCCCTTTGACTGATGAATGAAAAACGAAGTGCCATTCACACCGCAGCTATTCGAATATTTTAGAATCCATCCATCATCCGCGAAATGTCTCCACAGAGCTGATCAGAGACTCATTAATCGTAAACGTCGAGGGTGGTATTGTTGCGGCTTTTCCTCTGTGCCGCTCTGAGATGCACGTGCGCGATGCAAATAGAAACAGAGGCTCTGCGTGATAGGTGATGCTCACTCCGGAGATAATTGGCGTGGCCTTTTCACAGAGCCAGAGACGGACGGCGCGGCAGTGATTAAACAGTCTCTGGTTTTCTCCGCGTTGCTGCTGTCGGCCCAAAGCTCAGCTCCTGACACAAGGCGGGCGTCATCGCCCCCGTGGGACAGCATCGGAATACAAAACCATTCCCGAGCTCCCAAGTCAACGTGGAGCATCCAATCACTCCAACACGCCCCTGCACCTGCTGTGCACCTGCAAACCACCTGTTCCAAAAACCCTGCTGACAAGACCCCAGAGATGTTTATTGTGTCCTATCACCACGGAAACCACTCAGAGGGAGAAGTGCGGTGACTTTAAAAAAACGCATCACACGTCCAAGGCAGTATCACAGTGTTCACTTTAGAAAAGACAGCTTTGCGCTCATCCTACCTGGCCTATCTGCAGTGAAGACTTTGTAGTTCTTCACCGCATTGCTACCTGACCCAAACGATATTCAACTTATCTAGTACAATATATAACTTTACGGTCATCCTACCTGGTTTGAAGACTTTGTAGCTCTTAACCACAACGCTACATGACCCAAGCAATATACATCTTGACCAGTATATAACTTTACGGTCATCCCACCTGGTTTATCTGCAATGGAGACTTCTAGTCTTGTTCCATAGTCCATGCTCATCTGCTTGATTGCTGTTTGCTGATGTGGCTTTTTTACAAATCTGAATGTTTCCCCTATTATTTCAAACATCTACAGCTTTTCAAAATAAAAGTTCAGCTTTAAAGTATAGTGTAGGGGATTTGGTGATATAGGGGTGTGGTTGCATATTTCTAAACGAAATACCTCTCACCCAACTTTTCTATTCTACGCGTGTAGGATTACCATCTGTCTGCAGTGAATAGTAAAACTCGAAAGTTGTTTACTTTATCTAATCTGGGCTACAGCAAATCATGTCACATGGCTGCCCTCATAGAAAAGAGTGGTGTACATTTAAAGGGCTCATTCTAGCTCAAAGAATGTCCAATAAAATTGGAGTTATAGCACCTAAATCATGTGCACTGGACCTTACATATATATATATAGTATGGCCATCCCGAGATTCTATCGGGTGTTTTTATCTGCCCTTCTTTTTTAGATTTGAAAAACGCATAAATACAGAAACTGCTTACTTAGAACAGCTGCTCTCAGATGAAGCCGTGCTCAGTCCCTGCAGGTCAGTCTGTGTACCATCGGCTGACGCATGGGACCGAAAGAAGAAGAGGGAGCACTGAGGGGGAATAAGACGCCCGGGGCCACAGAGCCAGGAGAGCGACCTTTGGCAGAGCAAACAGAAACAGAGGAGAGACCATCTGAGCTCAGACTGCCACAGAGCTAAACTGAAGCTTTGAAACGATGAACTCTGCTTTGCTTCACTCAACCATGAAAAACAAAAAGTGCTCTTCAACTCAAAAAAGAAATACTTGAAAGGAACCTTTTTAAACTCCCAAACCCTTTTACATCATCTATTATTTGGTGGCTATATTTAATTCTCCATCTTTCAAGGCCAGAGTGAGCGAACTTTTAGTCATGTAAATTCAGCCATAATTTAAGTCAAATGCAAAATGTGAGACATAGAAATATGGAAATCAAACTGAACCTATTAAGAGTTGTTTTCATTATCCTAGAATGATCTTTGTTGATTGTATTCTATTGTAGTTTTTCTCTCTATGTTGGAAAGGGAAGGCCAAGGTGAAGGCTTTTCAGATGCAGCATATATATATATATATATATATATATATATAAACGTCATCACTAGATGACACCAATGGGCACACACTGCAAGATCTCATTCAACCTTTCAGTTCGAAAATCTTAAAGGTGCAGTGTGTAACATTTGGTGACCTCTAGAGGTGAAGTTGCACGTTGTATCCTCACGAGCATGCAGGAAAAGCTACGGTAGACTTCAGTTGTCATTAAAACTCATGTTTAGTACGTCCACTTTTACTACCGTAAAAACATGGCAACCTCCCTAGAGAGGATCCCCTCAAGTAAATATACAGTAATGGGCTCATTTGAGGGTAATGGGGGGGAAGGAAACATTCAGGTGATTATAAATTCATGAAAATGTCATTGTTTTGTGATAATTTTGGAAGTGACAAAAATGACCAAAATCTTACACACTGCACCTTTTATGTCTTCTACCAACGTATAGGTGGATGAAGGTCAGTCAGTATAACCTGTTTGGTCGTACATCCTATTAAGTATAGTCTGTGCAACACTTACTTAGCCCTGTTGAATTTTACACAGGACTGGAATGACAAAAAACACTCTCCAAGGCCAGTAGAGAAAACGTTAACTCAAAAAAATCACAGCGCAGTTCCCTGAAGCCCAACTTTAACCTGAGTTGAGCAAATCTGATGGTTGAAACATCGACTTTTTGTTCAAAGTCTCCACTCGCCCGCAGTGCATCTCATCCCATGACTCAGCGCTTACTCATGCTCAGGGCTCTTTGTTCATATTTAATGAGCTCCAATGTGTTCGGCAAATGTCAACCAGTCTGTGCGGCCGGAGTGGGCACAGGAGACACCAGTGGAGAACAGCTGCTCGAGTGTGTCAACACTGACATGCTTTCGACTCAAATTCAATGAGACTGAGCAAATAATTCTTAGTGGTAGAGATGATCCATCTCCAGCAGCTGCTACAGAAGGGCCGGCGCTCAGCGGTGCTCGCGCCAACACGCGTCGTAGAAGACGGCATGAAAGAACACATGAGAACACTTGGATGGAAAATGTAACTCATTTTATTGGGTCGATCAACATCACAATAAAGACGTGTAGTCTTCAAAGAACGTGATATTCTCAAAAAGCTTAGTCATCGTTTCAAGTGGCAATTACTTCTTTTGAAATAAAAAGATTTAATGTACGTCATCTACATTAAAAAATAATAATAAATGAACCCAACTTTCCATTTCTCAAAAATCAAATTAAACACTTGCAGTGATTCAACAGTCAAACTGCAGGTGTAGTTTTAGTAATTTTTTTTTTTTTTTAACCTTTGAGTGGCGCGACCTCCGGTGCCGCCTCCACGGGACGGGACTGTTTGATGCCGAACAGGCCGCGCAGGTTGACCTCGGGGTCGACGTAATGCGGGATCTTGCGTTCGTTGAACAGGCCGGACAGGTTGGTCTCCACCTTGGCTCTTCTGGAGATGCGCATGCGCAGCGCGAAGAGCTGACGCAGGTTCTCCTCCACCAGCGGCTGATGGTTCCTGTTCAGGCGCTTCTGCCACAGCTTCTTGGCCCTCTGGCGTTTCTGTGGACAGTTTCAAAGACGCCCACGTTAGTCTCATCAGGTCGCTTTGATTCCACATTCTACGATTGGAACGTCACACTTGCCTTTGAGGTGGTGGCAGTGGGGTCGTGGTGAAGCAGGTGTCTATTCATACTCTCCTGCGCAGCGGAAACATCGTGATTCATTAATTACATTATGATGCTGGTTGTCGTCAACAGAAAAGGTGTGAAAATGTGCTGAATCCACACGCGCATATGTTCAAACACCCACTTAACAGCTGCTTCACGTTCTGACTTGGCACTCGGAGACACTGCGATTACTATTAAAGGAACACTGTGCAGGTTTTTACTGCAGAAGATGTCAAGGCTCATAGGAAAGTCATTCCAATCAATTAGTTTGTTAAAGGAGCAACATTCTATCTAAACATTCCTACGATAGTCTAATGGCAGCGAACAGTCTCCACACATCAAGTCCTACTTCTGCTGTTGTTGGGCAGCAAACAGTGAAATCAAACACTGACCCAACAAGTCTTGCGTACGGTGCCTTTGAAATGGGAGCTTTGTCACATTAAATGGATATTGTGATTGAACACAGGGGAAAAAAGGTTCAAGTGTCTTCTTACCCGCATGGCAAACGTGCGTGGGCAGTCGGGGAAGGAGCACTTGTACTTGAGGAGCTGAAGGTGAACCTTGCGGATGTGGTGCTGCAGGTTAAAGGTGGTGGAGAAGTAGGCCTGGCAGTCCTCCCTGGGACAGACCAGGACGGGCTTGTGCGAGGCGTGGATCCAGCAGTGCCGCCGCAGAGCGGATGCCTTCTTGAAGTCCTTCTTGCACACCGGGCACGGCCAGGTGAGCGGGGCAGCTTTCGAGGGGATTGCACGATTAATGGATGGACAAAATTTTTTTCGCCACACTGATCACCACGTACTAACCGGCGTGTTTGGCCAAATGCTTCAGCAGCTTCCCCCAGGTGGGCTCCACAGCCTGGCAGTCGGGTCGAGGGCAGCGGTAACCTGTGGGGACGGCAGACACTGAGGGCCAATGAGAGCATCAGGTAATAAAGACTATAACTAAACATCATTTCTCCTCAAGGCATCAACTGGGATCTGAGGGAGAGCTACAGACACAGACCACCCTCCCTCCCTCCCACCCCCTTTTTTTCTTTATTATTTTTTTAATGAAAGGAATACGACAGGGACGGGAGGATGAAAGAGCCCCTGCTGGGATGGAAATAGACAGACCTGCGTGCTTCCTCTCATGGGCTTTGCGGGCGACGCGGGAGGCGAATGTGGCGCTGCATCCGCTCTTTGTGCACCTAAAGCCCAGCAGGGACCAGGCAGGAAGAAATTAAGGCAAATCACCGCACAGGGGCCACGCCCACTCATCCTTTGAACCGTTCATTTATCTCCTACTATAGCTTCCACTGCTGGGAATCAAATAGATGATTCAATGAAGGCACAGTGTGCAGGATTGTTTTGTTTTTTTCTTCATGTGCACGTTGCAGCTCAATAAGCTTCACCTCTTCCTATGGAGGCCTTGGGTTATTACAACTTATTAAAACATCGTTAGTTTGGGCCCCACCTGGGCCCCTGAAGGGATGACCTGCTACTGATGTAAACAAACGGCTCACTCATGATAATGAAGACAATATGTTAAATCAGACAAGTACATACACTCATTAAAACATCAGTATGTGTGTTTTAGAGTTTATATCTGTCAATACAAATGGAATTAATTCCAGCTAATCTAATCTTACTTTGGGTATTAGATGCAATCTGCATAATCCATTACAGTCATGCAGATGTTGTATCAAAAGGTGCAGTATATTTGAATAAAGATTTTAGGGTAAGGTCATCTCTAGAAAGGCAGCCATATTTTTAATGAGGACTCACGCTGCCACACGTTTGTCTGTATACATGACTGGGAAGGATGTGGGGTATTCAGTTGCAATGTGAAAATTCAACACTAGATGCCCCCAAATCCTGCACGCTGCACCTTTAGCTAGTGTCTTCATTATAGCAAAACCTGTTCCATTTGTCGCCTGTGAGAATAAAGAGTGCAACAGAGACGTACTTGAACGCAGCAGCGACAGAATGCTGCTTTAAATGCAGCTTCAACAGGTTGCGCTTTTTGAAGGTTGAGGAGCAGTTTGTCTGGCTGCACTGTGGAGGATACAAAACACTGAGTGCCTCAAAGAACACGAATCAAAAGGTTGTTTAACAAAGAGAAAGGGAGAGTTGGTGCAGTTGTAGAGATGCTGAGCAATGGCGCCATCTGGTGGATAAACCAAGTGACCCACCTTGAAGAACTTCTTTTTCTCTGCATGAGCGCAGCCCATGTGTCTGTTGAGTTTGCTGGGGTTGAAGAACGACTTGGTGCAGGGGGCGAACTTACACCTGTGGAGGTAAAGTCACGTGGTGACAGAGGGAGAGTGGTGGTGCTTTATAATCTCTCTCTCACACACACACAGGAAACATGGTGTGACTCACTTGTACTGTTTGGCTCCTTTGTGCTGCAGCATGTGGCGGCTCAGGTGAGAGGACCTGGTGAAACTGAGGCCACAGCCTGCAACTGTGCACGGACATGGCCGCTGGGGACATTTTGGGTAAAGTGTTACTTTTATCTCACCAGAACATTTGAGTTTATATTTTTCAAAAAGAAAAAAAAAACCTTTTTTCTTTATGTATTAATTGTACTAAAGTGCATTTTGATATATTGATACTTGAATTCATTAATTTAACTATATTATATTCCTCACATGTTTAAAAGTAGCCAATAACAAGGAGGCTGATCCTCTGATCCAATCAGATTGACCAGGTGACTTTAGACTCCGCCTCCTCCATTTCCAAGACACACCCGGAATTGATTAAAGGGTGATGACTCAGCTTTTAAGTAACATGGTATTGGGGTGATTTTATACGCATTAACTGAATTCTTTTTCTAATACTACTTTTTCATAAACTTTGTGTCAAAATTAGAGGGTAAAAATGCTTCAGGGAAATCAATACACATCTATTGTGAAACTTTAGAGACTATTTAAAAGCAAGTACTGACACTTTAAATCCTGGATTCCAAAGCACCTGCTCCCACTCATAAGTATACTACTTTTAACTTTAATTAAAAAACATCAAGTTGAAAGTGCCTATTGTGATTATCGCATTGTTCTAGAATAAGCCATTTTACTCCCATAGGAATAACTCTTAACATATAACTAAATAGAACAATTGTTTTCTGAAGTATCTTCATGTTTACATCAATTCCATTGACTTCGTTCCTCTCTGTAGTTTTACGACAGTGGGGTACTGAAGTGTTCGTCCTCACCTCTCCAGTGTGAACGGTCCTATGCTCCTTCAGTTTCCACTCCCGGGTGTACGAGGCTCCACAGCCGGGATGGCTGCACTTCAGCCGCTGTCTCTGTGGAGCTCCCCCTGGTTTCCCTCCGCTCAGAGTCTCCATGTGGTCTTATCGGTACGTCAGCTCCTCTCTTCTCGTCTCTTCCAGCTAAACGTGTCCCGGTCTAATGGGAGGCCGCGGCTCTAGTCAGCCTCTCTTAAAGTCTGCCCAGAGTTTAATTAGCTTCATTAGCAGCGTCCTGGTCGCTGCTGAGGCACCAAGCTGGAGCTAATGAGGCCTAATCAGCTGTGGACACACACCGGCTGTGTGTCAACACACCGACAACACAAGAGGCACCTTTGGAAGCACTTTGTCTTTGTTCAGCCTATTCTTTTTTTCATAATGTTCGTGTATCCTTCCACGTGTTAGCTTATACCTTCTTTGAGTCATAAGATAGTGTTAGCTGCTGTCTGTAATGGCGGGTTCTGTGTTTACGCTAACAGAGGTGAGCTAAGTGGAATGTCCCATGTCATGAGACTGACTGTCATGTACTTTCTCATGTATGTGGTGACAAGCTGAAGCCTCCTGATAAAGCTCTCTGACAGGGTTCATCTTGACATGTTGTAGCTGGTAAACTGTTGTTTGACGACACACTGATTCAAACTTTGTATCTGTCTGTGTTAATCAATGTGATTTGGTGACTCCGAGTCCAGTTGGCTGCTGAAAGGAAAATCCATCTGACTTTGCCACAGTGTAGATTTATCCTCTTCACTTTGACTGTCATGATGTAGCGACACATGCTCCTCTGTTATCTCAGTGTCCTTGTAACACATGTAGTTGCACAGCAGGGGGCAGTGTGTTTCTGTGTCAGGCTCTTTGCTCGCCACTAACAGTGAAGCAGTTTACATACACACTGAAATCATGAACTTTCCATTTATTCAGCAGGCAATGAAACAAATGCATGTTCGTCTCAAAAAAGGGAGATGTTGTGGAAAAGCTGAGGTGCATTCATTGGACTTCTTGTGGAGGAAGTTTATGGCTTTTAGGGACAAACACACAGGTGGATTTAGTGTTGATGACTCTAAGGCAATGTGTTTTTATTGTAGCATTTCAAACACAAAGGAAGCCCTAATGTGCAGCATTGAGAGAAATCAAGTTGAGATCATGAAGCAGATTTGAGAACTAATGTCAAGTCATTAGTTTTCAAATCAGTTTAAAAAGAGTAGTATAACAGAGTATAGGGATACGTCTCGATGAGTATTTGGAAATAACAGAATGAATATAGAATATGTCTTTACAACACAGCTGAGTTAGAGGTCATATGTGGAAAAAGGGTGGAGGGGTGTGTTGTGGATCAAAGAGGACAGAGCCCATTTCATTTTGGTGCAGTAGGTTCCGTCATTGCACCTTCTTCTTAAACACTTGGGAGCTTTTCAACATTCCTCTGAGTGGGCGTCATGAATAAGTCAGACGTGTTTGGAGGACTGATGTTTCTGCGGGATTTGGTGCAGATGCAGAGAAAGTGTCAGGATGTAGAGAGAGAATCAAATTGGGGGGTGTTACCGAGGGAACGGCTGGGCCTCGGAGATGCAGAGACGCTGAATATCTCCACGCTCGCTGAGCCCTGATGCACGAGTTCCCCTGTGACCCGGCATGATCGCGAAGGATCCCTAGGTCTCCCTGCGATCCGGGTAACTTTTCATTTACACGTGAAGCCGAGTCAGCCTCCTCTCTGCAGCCCTGACTCCTCACTGCTCTCAGTGCAGTTCTGGTTACTCAGCTGTACGGCTGCTCAATACTTAATGACCTGAAACGACGAGCGCTCATTCTGTTGATCAGTTTGAAAACAACCACTGGAGGAAAGAGGAGGGCTGTGATATTTATAGTAAATCTCTAGAAAAAAAAAAGGCCAGTCCGTATATTTTGAGGTATCCGCTGTGTATTGTCGGCGGAGGTGCAGGGAGGCCACACGCATCCATTTGGCCCTTGATGGTGACTCCCCTTTCTGCTGCTGCTCCCCTCTGTCTCTGGCTGGATGAAATATTCAGAGGGGGCTGTCAGTGCACAATGCGCCTCCATTAGCGGGATGTGTTGCAGGAAGATGTGGCAGTGAGGAGGAAGTGAAGCCTGCAGGTCAGAGGGGGATGAGACACAGAGCAGTGCAGGTCCTCACTCTCACTCTCTGATCCGATTTATCTACCGGGAGCCCATTGATTATGTGCCGGGACACAATTAAACTCATAAATCACCCACATGTGGCCATTTTTATCTCTGGATCACAGCCGCCCTATATCATCACTGAGGATCCTGCTGATACAGTTACATAGATCAGGGGTTCCCATGCAGAATGACTGTGCCGGAGACCCCATTATCCCAAGTATTGATTGGAATGACTTCTAAACCCATTCATATACAGCTGCACGTGTCGCAGTGTTTTCTGTGCTTCAGTGAACGTGATACGATCCTGTTCCAATCACCTCAGAGATCACATGGGGGCAAAGAAAGGGATGCTGATGTAACTTGTAATATCGAAGTCCTACATCAAAAGTGATAATGGCTTTTTTTAAAGGTATTAAATTGATTTCTCTACATAATTGGATGATCCCTAGCGTGTCACCACCCAGTTTGAACCACTGATATGGATTATTTATAATATTAATAGTAATTTAGCTCAATTTCAACAGTTAAATTGGAGCTAAAAGTGATTTATAACAAAAAGTTGATATTTGTTTAGTATTTACTTTTCTCACAGTACTAGTCTTACCCCAAATGGTAATTCAGTATTTTTTATTGTTCTTAGCATTTTTACATTAATATATGTATTACTCACGTTCCTTTGTGAATGGGTGAGGAGTGCAGGGGTGATGGATCACAGATTGGGAGATAATGGTATAGAGGGAAGGAGAGTGGAGGAACAAGGATGAGGGAATGAAGATAAGGGGATGAGGTAATTAATATGAAGGGATGAGGGAAGGAGGATTAAGGATAAAGGACGATGAGTGAATGAGGATGAAGGGGTTATGGTATAAGGAGTGAAGAAGGGGGTCAGGGTGTGTGTGTGGAGGGGTGAAGGATGATGGACGGGTGAGGGAAGGACGATGAAGGGATTTGTGCAGAAATGAGGAATAAATGGGCGAGGAAAGTAGAATGGAAATGAAGGGATGAGGTAGGTGAGTGGGCGTGGTCTGAGTTGACCTATTTCTACTTTTCTTTTCCTATAAGGAGGCATGAACTAGTTAATTAATCTTTACTTAATTAGCCAGTTAAATTGAGCAGATTGATAACACCATTCAAACCAGCACACTGGGAGAATGGATGAAACATCAATCCCTATAAACCCAGTGTATGACTTTTCCCCTCAACACCTCCTCCTCCTCCTCCTCCTCCACCACCACCACCACCTCCTCCACCTCCACCCACAGCAGCAGCAGCAGCAGCATGAACCGGGGCTGTCGCATCCTCTCCCCGCGCTGCGCTGCCTGGCAACGGGAGGAGGAGGCTGCTGTGGATGAGGGAGGGTCCCACGGTCCCACGTGTCCTCCTGCACCGTAGACCCAGCGCGTCTCTCTCTCTCTCTCTCTCTCTCTCTCTCTCTCTCTCTCTCTCTCTCTCTCTCTCTCTCTCTCTCTCTCTCTCTCTCTCTCTCTCTCTCTCTCCGCCCGCCTCTCCCAGCGTTTCCGCATTCCGCATACGGGCGACGCGCACACCAGCTCCTCCACCATCACCATCCATCCATCCATCCATCCACACACCCCTATCATATCTTACGCAGCCGCGCACGCATGCGGAGCTCTCCTCTCTTCCTCCCCATCTTCCGCTGATCAATGCACGGGCCCGTATCGATCACCTCCGCCATGAGACCATAGGCTTCTTTATTCTCGTATGCAAATACAGAATCCGTGGCGCTGAGAAAGAGGGAGAGAGAGAGAGAGAGAGAGAGACATAGAGAGTGAGAGAGAGGAAGAGATGAGTGGACGCGCATCATAACACTTTTCACGTTGGATCCTCGCCATCGCTCCTGCCGCGCGCACCTCGCACCTTCTCCTCCCCATCCACCCATCCTCCCTCTCTCCCTCCCTCCCTCCCTTCCTTCCCTCCATCCACTTATCCTCATCCTCCAGTATCCATCCATCCAGCCGGGTGCGTGACGGCTGCTCTGGCGGCTCTCTCGATGGTGTGATCCGGGGGAATATGTGAAGATCATGCGGGCGGTGTGGTGCTTCATGGTCTTTGCTGCAGTGGGCGAGAGGCTTGCAGTGTCAGGTAAGAGAGAGCGAGAGAGAGAGGGGGGGGGGTAGAAAAGAGAGGAGAGGGGTACAGAGAGGGGGGGGGGGGGGAACTCCCCTTATCCTTTCCCTTTGCATCCACATTTTGTATTTCCACTTGCACCAGCACTTTTCTAAACTGCGGTCTGATGGAGGAGCAGGGTGTCGCTGCCAATCCCAGCCTCCTGCTCCCGGATCGTCCGTCTCTCATGCGGTAGATTTGCTGCATCAACACATTTCCACCGCAGCCCCATCGCCCATAACGTACACACATAACATTTATTTATGTATCCAATAAACACCTTAAAGCTCTGTCAGCCACCATGAGTCAATGTGCTCTGCAGCCTGATTGATGATTTCTGTGATATAGGCCTTTAACACATGTCTCTGTGGGCATTTCACATCTGTATATATATATATATATATATATATATATATATACATATATATATATATATGACAACTGAGTGCATTCATTATTTTTCATCAGTAACAGAATCCACCCAATTTCCTCAAATACAGCATCAAATGGCACCATCCTGTCAGGCCGATGAATTAGGTCACCATGCCATCATCTTAAAAACACCAGTTTGTGCCCACCTGATACTTCCCATCATCCACCCTCCTCACTGAAACACCATCAGGTCAGTGAGGCTCAAGTGTGTCCCCATCTCTGCTGCATGTGTCTGACTGTCCCGTGTTGTTGTTGTTGTTGTTGTTGTTGTGCCGTGGACACACAGGTGCGGGCAGGAGCCCGGATGCAAAGGATGGAGGCCTGTGGAGCTGGTTCAGCCCAGCGGGGCGGCCGGACGACGGGGACACGGCGGCCGAGATCACCCACCCGAGGCGGCTGGTGCAGCAGACTGAGTCGGAGGAGGAAATGGCTCACCACCACCTGGATACCAGGGTGAAGAACAGCACCCGGGAGGCACTGGTAAGTTGGCAGTGTCCACTTTCCACTCACCTTCAACCCCACGGTGTTGATTCGGATCCACCCTGCAGGAGAGATGGATCAAGTGTACACTTATTTATGTCACAGGTGTTTACTGCAAGTCAAGCTGTGGCTCATCTACCTGTGACTCTGCAGTAAATGGCATCAAGCCCCCTTTGAAAACCCCCCAAAAAGTCCTGTACCCAACATGCACCCTGAGGCCACTACAGGAGATTTACTGCGATCGTAGCTGAAGGACTCATGTCCGAGTCAGCGTGGACATGAAGGGGTGTGCCCTGCTGAAGGAAACCTCCTTTTCTCCCAGTGTCTGTGAAGCAGCGCTGCGTTCAGCTGCTCCGCTGCTCATGCAGCTCTACAGAGATGACAGTGCAGGGTGGTGTCTTGCAGCAGCGTTCACTCCCTGTAATTTTGACCTACTTAGTCCCTGAGAGAGACTCTCTGTCCAGTGAGACCAAGACTGGACAAGCTGGTGCTTTTTAGAATGTATTCTTAGATCAATTATTTTGGCAACAGGTTTTTCCAATGTTAAAATCGTATTTTCTGCCCCATACACCGAGAAAACACTGGTTGTAACAGTTAATGAATGTGTGAATGTGTAGCATGGCCCAATTAGCACAGTGTAATATTGAAGGTTTCGAAATGTTTCCTTTAAAGGTCCAGTGTGTAATTTTTTTTATTGCTTGAAATAACAGGTAAAATCATTTATGCATGTTATTATGTTTGAGTGTACACCCATCTTCCATTATGAGCTATTATCTTTGTTACTCTGCAATGTGCTCTCCATATTTACATCAGGAGCAGGTCTGCTCTATGGGAGCCGCCATTTTGCACCTCCGTGTTTTTACAGTAGCCCGGAATGGACAGAATGAGCCTCTTTTGAGTTTGAATGATAAGTGAAGGCTGATAGATTGTCTAACATGCTTGGATTGGATCATTTAATGTCACCTCGAACTCCTACACGCTGTATCTTTTCGTGGAATGTTTCTTTGTTCACATGCTTGGCGAAGATACTTGTCACGTGAGCTTAATGAGGATGTAGTAATTAGCAGTTAGTGTATGTAAAATTTTGTGTCATCTACTGGTGAAGTTGTATCCATCACCTCACCGTCACCCTTTTGAGCATGCAGGAGAACCTATGGTAGACTTCAGTTGTCATTAAAACTCAAAAGATGTTTCGTATGTCCACTCTGGGCTACTGTAAAAACATGGTGGCCCCCATAGATAGGACCCGCTCCTCATGTAAATATACATTCATGGGCTCATTGAGGGTAATAATGAAAAAATACACTACATTGAGGTTATTATGAAAATGTCAGTCTGTCATTGTTTTGTTGCATTTCTTTCTACCAATAGAAGCACATTTTTACACACTGCACCTTTAAATAAGACATTGAGATAAACCTGTGTCCCTGAGATTCCACCTGACTGTCCAAATGACATCCCTACAGGACAGGACTAGTTGATGGTTTTTCATTTATGCTTAACTTTGTAATGCCATTAGTTTAACATCTGGCCACAACTGGTTAAGGGAAAACTTCCAGTCTCTCTGCTTCACTCGGAGCAAACACTAAAAGCACAGTTAGTCAGGGGGAGGCCCCAAATGTTAGTGTGCATGTTTGTCGTGGCCTCGTCTCCACATGACAAAACGTAGCGGCTCCTGAAATACTCAGTCGTCACGTCCGATCGTCCCACTGCCGCGCCGAGCCCCTTCCTTCCTCCATTATTCAGCGGTGTGGTGAAGTATGTCCCCATTCATTATGAAACAGACCCGTGAGAGAAGTGCTGCATGGTCCAAGAGGCTTCAACACCCCCATAACCCATCACATCCTCTCTCTCTCTCTCTCTCTCTCTCTCTCTCACACACACACGCATGCTGATATAATGTAGTTCATGTAACTGTTATGATGGAATACATTAGACTCCCTTACACACACACACACACACACACACACACACGTGAGGGCTTATGGTTGACATGAATGTCATCGGAGAAGCTAGTGGGGACAGATTCTGTCATAAAGCAACAACAGTATAAGACACATTGTAATGATAAATCAGATGTTATTGAGCCACTGTATTCGTCCACACCTGCCGTGTTTTGGTCTCTGAAATATTTCATACTTGAAATGAGACAGAAAAGACAAATTCAGAGGAAGCGGGGGATGAGATGAAACGTTTCTTTATTTTCCTGACACATCACGCCACTTTGAAGACAAACGAGGCAGCATTTTTGTTGTTTGTCACCACTTGTTGCTATTTACCGCGGCTTCTCTGTAATTCTTTTACAGAGTTTTGTAAGTTTTTAATTTAGACATTTGTCCTCAAGCTGAGCAGGAAATAATATTTCTTATTTAAGTTGGTATATGGAAATATCTCCACTGTCTGATACTGATGATACATGGCTACACTGCATATGAGATACATGAGACATAAGTATGTAGGTGGGTTACTTGGACCAATCAACAAAGAGGAAAACAACACAAAAGCTCCTTCCTTAATTACTTAACTATATCGTATCATTCGTAAATAATCAGCACTTTTGCAGTTTTATATTTACTTTTGGAGCCTCGATGTGGATAGATGATGGATGGATGGATGGATGATTACATGACCTGCTGAATTAGAGACACAGGTGTATAAGGAGGCATGGCATTAGATTTAAGTGACTTCATAAATATATAAAGGTTTGCCACCGTGCAAACAATGTTTTTGCATAAAGCCACAGAAATGACAAAATATTGTAGAGTGAATTTGTCGACTTGGACAAAACCTAGAATAGTGTCTTTTGTTCAAATTTGTAGCATGATATGTTCTGATCCCGTTTTACTCCTCTACACTTATATCTTGACTTAAAGTATCATGTGAGGCAGAGCACTGATCAGGTTCCAGTACATGCCAACACATGGCAACATAAGATTTACACTTATAACAGCTCTATACCACCAACTCGGAATGGATGTGCTGATTGCTATCATTATTGAATGGCTAATTGATGGTGTAGTAACTCCATTGCACATGTTCCTGTTGCACTTGTGGGGATTTGCAACTTGAAATAATGGCAAATTACTGACATGTCACCCAGCAAGTAAATGCTTTACTACACTATATATATATATATATATATATATACATTACTCAATGATTTCCTAAAATCAGCGATGGGCAGCAACAGTACTGAGTTATTGTTTGAAAGCAGATTAAGAAAAAGAAGTGATTTCCATGGAAAGTGAATTGCAGCTCTATCAGTGTGAATGCAACGGGACTGAAGGATGTATTAGATTGATACTCAGATAAACGTAGTCACCAATGTCCGACCTGACGTTTGTGATAGTGTCACTGGCATTTTCAGATCATACCATGCGATCAAAAAGCACAAGCACAGCCAGTGAGCGCTGATCAAAACGGCAGCGAGGCGTCATCAGCCCTTGTGGACACGGCGCTCCAGCCCTCGCCAAGATGGTAGTAAGAAATCTGTTGTCCGCGCTCAATGGAGGGAATCGTTCCTGGATGGTGATGTGTTCTATCGTAAAAAACCCGGTGATTCACTGCAACCTGGTTCCTCCAGACTGAGATCAATCCTCGCTGGCACAGTTTGAGCTGCCGAAGAGACACACTATGTAGTCTGCACTAAATCCCCCCCGCCCCCCCCCTCTCTCTCCATCCTGGCCCTGCTGTCTCCTCACCTCAAAGTTCTGGCAGCTGTCCATCAGGGACGTTGGCACAGCTCGGCTCAATAAAGACAACACCGGGAAACTTTCTCCTCCACCTCCTCCTCCCTCCTTCTGTCAACCGCTTCTCCATCCATCTCCATCGCAAAAACTCCAGCTTTAGCTCTTAAACAGCCACCGCTCACGGCCTGCGGCCCGGGCGCTGGCAGCCCGTGTCGATCAATGAGGAGTTTATCAATCACAGATGCTTTCAGAGTGTGTACCGGCTATTGATTCTGCTGAATTATTCATGAGACGTTCCTCAAAATCCCTCTGTGGTTTTGACAGACCCGCACACTTGACCGCATTTGTTTTGTTACACTTTTAATACATCAACCGTCCAATGTGTTGTTTTTTTTCTCATTTACAGCCTGTTCACTTGGCCCGGAGCTGTTTCCGAGTGGAAGCCTTCGGACACACCTTCACTCTGGACCTGGAGCTAAACCAGTCAGTATCCCCCCCCCCTCTTTTTCAAGCATCACTGCCTTTTTCTTTTTCTTGCATCAGCGGGCGCTCTCCATTTATTTCAGCTGCTCTCATTAGCGTTCCCACACACTTAAGCAAATGCACTTAGCACCTCCATTGTCTTTCGTGACAAGACGGGGGAATACCGACACAGAGACGCCACGCGCAGCCGGAGCTTCATGAGTTTTCTCGTCTGATTTTCATTAACGCTACATGTTAATTGACTGTGCTGCAGTGGAGAGCGAGAACCCCGTGAAGTATCTTCTTGATTAAATGCTGATGGAGATAAAGCTGCCAGAGGTATTCACTTTATCCCTCCATCTTTTGCAGTCACCTGCTGTCTTCAGAGTATGTGGAGCGGCACTTTAACCAGGACGGCAGACCCTCACAGTCTGTGGTGAGGTTTTCTTCCTTTTTTCTTCTTCAGATGTTTATCAGTGTGAATTCCCATCCTATGATTGAGTATTAGGGCCAACAATATCACTATCATGACATTTTTTACAAAAATAATTATTTTCCTGGGCATTTAAAACTTGCTTATCAATGTTTACCAACAGCATATGGTCTTTAATCATGTGTTTTGTCCACTTCGATGAACTGGCCTTAAATGCAGCTGAATAAACAACAGCTCACTTGATTGTAGTCATATGACAAGATGATACTGAAGTGCCAAAATATTAAGGATATATACTATATTATAGTTTCCCCAGATAATCCATGTTCTTCATTATACCACTTCGTTTTTCTTTCATCTATTTTTAAAAGAATAAAGTTGTAGAATCACTTTTTCGACATTTAAATTGGGAAATTGAAATGTATACACTTCTATTCACCATTATCCTCATAAATGTATAATTACTGATTTAATTTTTGTAAAATTAGACTTTGTTTCTTGTCTATTTTTTTTTTTGTCCCCACTATTTATTTGTGAGTGGGGAGACATTAAATGCTGAGTGGGTGGGTGATGTGGTGGGTGGACGGGCTGGTTGTTGACAGTGTGGGTCAGTGCCTGGCACATTTGTACAAAGCAGACCTTAAAACATGCAAATACCACAACCCCTCATGCACATGGGGCATTGTGTGGAGATGCAGAATTGCCTCATTTGAATAATGCCTCCTGTGCATTTAAAGGCCCAGTATGTCATGTTAGAATAATTGTCTATGAAGAGGATGTGTATTCTAACTAACTCGGTTGCCTATTGAAGCCTGTAAATAAGCCTTAAACAGTCGTGACATTGTAAATGACTGAATATGTCTGTTCTTAGATTATAGAGTTAGTGTTAGAACTACTTTTTAATCCTCAATTTGAGCAGCTCTAAAACTTCTCTGTAGTAAATCTGATATTTACAAACAAAAACAAAGTCGTGTGGATGTAACCTTTGAGTTGAAACCTTTCCGTTTGTATGATGCAGCCCCTCACGTGGTTTATATCTCGTGGAACAAAATCCCGTCTTATGTCTCGTGCATATTTGAAGGCCTCTTATCTCACGTTAGACACCTGCTGTTGTCTGTTTGCTTCTTTTACTGCCGATTCTTTGATGCCATCGTGGCTCTCAAGTAGTTTGATCTCCTACATTTGTCTATTTTTGGAAACTGTGCTCTGCGCTGCAAAACTAGGCTGCCGTGTAAGCGTTCACATTATGTATGTTATCGTCCAACGTGGGTCTGCCTGTCAGCACTATGTGTGTGTGTGTGTGCGCGCCTCTCTCTAAGCCGTGGCCTTTCTGAGATGAGCCCACAGAAAAGGCAGCGGGTGCCTTGGGTGAGAATAATGTGGAAGTGGATGAAAGCTTTGACATCACATGTGTCGTGAGCTCTTCAGGACTCACTGCAGGAATGTCACTGCATTCCGCTCGCCAGCAGGGACGCCTCTTTTTTTGTTTTGGTACTAATGTGCCACTCACTGACCCACACCTTCAGCACCTAACCACCCACCTGCCCACCCATCCAAACAACACTTCATACCACCCCCCACCCCCACCCCACTCGCAACCGTTCCAAACTCTCTCTCTCTGTCCCTCTGACCAATTGTGAGCCTGTTTCCATAGCAACCAGTTATCTCAGCAGTGTCATTAAGTTCCTGGCAGCCAAGAGAATGAAAGAAGACCAAGAGGGAGGGAAGAGCGGTGAGGGAGGATGAGGAGAAGGAGGAGGAAAGGGAGGAGGAGGGGGGGGTGTGAGGATGACAGTTAATACAAAAGCTTTGTAGGCAGGGAGGAGTCATTTTTGCGGATGTGCGTCTGCTCATAGAGGAAGTGGGTTCCCAGAGAGGTTTGCGAGACAGCGAGAGAGAGAGAGGGAGAGAGAGAGAGAGGGAGAGAGGATGAGAACCCGAGAACCCTGCAGTCAGGCCAGATTGTGTCTCTGCTTGACGGTGGCCACACGCCGTGCCTCCGACACTGGACTCGGGACTCGCCGTGATGCGTTCAGGGCACCGCCTCACCGAGCCAGCTCTCCCTCGTCGGAGCCCCTCTATTCTCGCTCGGGGTGGCTCTCTGCTGTGAGGTGTTGTCGCGAGGTCGTGACACCCTGCCAAACACGCTCCGATCCAGGTGAACCAGAGCTTGTCACCTGTCTCACCCCTCCCGGTGGTTCATCCACCTCACCCATCACCCACCTGCTCTCTGGGAGCGCGCCAACAGGAACCCTGCAACCCCTCTGCAAGGTCGTTGAAAGGACGAAAAAGAAAATGGAGCAGAGCTGAAACGATGTTTCCCTTTCATCTTTTGCCTTTAAGCCTCTGCGCAGTCCGACCCCTAAGCCCTCAGATCTCACTGTGTGGGTGACAGGGGTGTTGATTTATTAAAGAGACCCCTGAGCCGGGTCCACCTCCACCTCTGTTGTCATTGGAGCACAACAAAGCGTAGAGTAGAGCTCGGTGCATAAGTAGGTCATAAACTGATCCAGAGTGTGTGAGAGAAAAGGGAGAGAGAAGTGTGTGTGTGTGTGTGGGGGGGGGGTCGTCATGTATGTTGGGGTGGTGAACTGACATGATATCATGATATCCTGTGAAGGTGAATGAGTGCATCACGAGTGGCTGTGTGCTGACAGAGCGCGATGTGTCATGTGTCCACAGGGAGGAGAGCACTGCTACTACCAGGGCAGGTTAAGAGGTTTACCAGAGTCCTGGGCTGCGGTCTCCACCTGCCACGGCCTGTGGTGAGCCTGACTATTCACATTTTCTACCGCTTGATATGACGAAACTCTGCATGCTGATCAGGTTACGTAAAGGTGCATTGCTCATTTTGGTCCCTATATGTAGAGCACCAATGGCTGACAGTAGAGAACAATAACATCCCCATTAATGTCAATCAAGTTGCACCAGACAAAATCTTCTCAGGGGTCTAGTTTGTGAGATTTGGATGAATGGTCCAATCTCAACATAGCTTGCCATGTCGCATGCCATATTTTTTTTACGGTAGCCCAGAATGGGCAACATCTTTTGAGTGTCACTGTAAACTGAAGGCCACCATGGGTTCTCCTAAATCAGAGAAAATACTCATTTGATTTCACGAGCCACATACGGTCCAATTTAACCTGAGGTGTGCTGAACCATAACTCCGCTACATCAACCTCTCACATCAAACCGGACACACACATACACTCTATACCTCCCCTTCCTCTCTCCGACTCACCAATTCCAACATGCTTTGGCTCCCCCTAGTCTCAAGGCTTAGTAAATGTAGATCAATAAACCAACATGTCAACATTTCCGCTGTCATTTTTACACTATGCAGAATCCTCTTGAGGGCTGGAATGGACCCTGCACACTGCACCTTTAAGTTGTCACTGAGATAGTGTGTCCAAAGAAATGAGACCAGCTGGAATAGAATCCCTGATGCCATCTCCCTTGGCCCATGTAGCATCCTTCCACCCAGTGTTAGAGAGATCCTTTCAGTTGTTTTTGTGTCAATTTGACCACAAACAAGCAAATAACAAACGGGGCAATTTTTAAATGTACGTAGGTCTGTCTAAAACTAAATAGATCAAAAGTTGTCAATAGAAAAATCTTCTCGTTAGACCTGTTCTCTTTTTAAACTATGTCTCCGTGTCTCTTGTCTTGTTGTGTCTCAGTGGCATGTTCTCTGACGGCTTCTTCACTTATGGGATTGAGCCCATTAACAATAGGACCAATCAGGTAAATAGTCCCTGAATAAAGCTGCTGTGATTGACTGATTGATTCTTTATTGATCCATATGGATTCAATTCAGTCTGAATATTGATTTCTTTTGTCAAATGTCATGTGGATATTTGCTCTTGTTGTAGGAGGATGGAGCTCACTTCATCCAGAGGATGCCTGATGTCAGACTCACCCCCCACTGTGCAGGTATTTCAGTGCTTATTAATAATTAAATTGCATCAGAACCTCTCTCTTACATAGTTGAAAGCAGATTGTCTTGTTTGTTTTCCTTCTTAAATGAAAACGATAGTTAGCGTTCACCCTAACGAGACAGGACACATCAGACAAAACAAATGTGATAATTAAAGGGGATGTCGTTTCCATTCGGTTCAAACGGTGTTAATTACTTTGGCAGCCTTCTCTCTGGTCGGAAACTCCATGTTTTTTAAGACCAAAGTGGAGACAGTAACGTGATGTAACTGGCCAGTTAAAAAGAGGTGGTGTCGCCCTGACTTCTTCTCTCTGTGTGTCCAGACTGCACCGAGGACAATGAGTGGGATCGCAGAGGAGGTGATGGTGGTGGTGACGCCGACAGATCGGACCAAGCCAGGGAGCAGCAGGTGTCTGGAGGCCTGAGGCGATCCAAGAGATTCGTCCGCAAGCCCTCCGTCCAGACCGAGACCAAATACATCGAGTTGATGGTGATCAACGACAATGAAATGGTGAGTGTGAGGTGTAAACAGGTGATTTAGAAAGACCTGGATTTACCCGATGCTCTTTCCTAACGTATGGCGACATGTTTGAGCCACATATGGTTCACAGCAAGAGGGTTGAAGGTGGAGATCCAGGCTCTCTCGCTCTCTGTGTGTGGGGTTTGTCCGTGGGTGCTCGTCACTTACTCCATCTTCCTCCCACATTCCAAACACATCTTCATTTCGGCGGTGGCTTAAATTGAGTGTAGATGTGATGATGGATTGTCTCCGTGTGCTGGTTATGTGAGACACATGACAGTCTCAGCTCCACCATGACCCTTAAAAAAGATTATACAGATGGGTGGACGGACATTGGCGCTGGTGCTGACAGAAGCTACAGTTAATAACACTGGTCATACTGTATAAGAACATATGTTGTATAGTTTGTTGTCAGTGGTTCAACCAACATGTATATGAAACATATGTGTATATTCATGGGGACCTAATACCAGGTATAGTTATATATCAGCTGAATACACCATATAGATCTTGAATTAAATGTATTGTAAATGTATCTCCTACATTGCACAAGTAGTGTCAGATCTCTGCATTGTTTAGACAAGTTTAAAGGTCAATACAGTTTGTGTGTGACAGCAATGGAAACTGTCTTGAATAGAAGAAATATGCAACAAAGAACAAAGAAGACATAGTCAGAGGTAAAGCAATAGAAAATAAATACAAAAACCTTAAAGGTTATTTTGACTCAGCCATACAATTTGATCAAATTTAAAATCTGTGAAGAGTTGTTGCCTCTGGATGCTATTTTAAAAAGTGCAAGAGTTATATATTGACGAGAGTCCTTACAAGTGTTGAAGTCCAAACATCTACAGGTGGCTCTGTGTGTGTGTGTGTGTGTGTGTGTGTGTGTGTGTGTGTGTGTGTGTGTGTGTGTGTGTGTGTGTGTGTGTGTGTGTGTGTGTGTGTGTGTGAGATATCCTAAGCCATCTGTGTATCTTTGTCTCTCCACAGTTTGTACAGCTGCGAAGCTCAAGCAGCCAAACCAAGAACTTTGCCAAAGCTGTGGTCAACATGGCCGACGCGGTTAGAGCTCTGTTTGTTGGATTACAATATAATCCCACTTCTTCACACACATGCACGCACACTCACACACACACACACACACACACACACACACACACACACACACACACCCATATTAGGGAATAACTCAACCTAAATTTAAAAATAAATAAAATGCTGCGCCCCACCTACCTTAGTGACTGATGGACATTTTCTTCGGTCCCCAGATCTACAAGGAACAGCTGAACACGAGGATCGTGCTGGTTGCCATGGAGACCTGGTCCGCTAAAAATATGATGCCAGTAGTTGAGGACCCTTTGATAACGCTGCAGAACTTCATGAAGTACAGGAAGGACAACGTCAGGGAGCCGAGCGACGTTGTCCATCTTTTCTCGTGAGAGAGACGTCCAATCTTCACAAATTAAAAACTCAATGTTTGGATGCCAATTTAAATTCATGTCTTCACTGTTGTTTATCCCTGTGCACCTCTAGAGGGCGTACATTTCACAGCAGCCGCAGTGGGACGGCTTTCACAGGAGGGGTGTGCTCGCAGTCGAAGGGCGGAGGAATCAACGAGGTGAGGAACAGAAATGGAACAGATTGTATTTGCTGCTGCATTATCGAAAATGTAATTTTCATTTGTTTGTTTTTGATATAAACTAGAGATAATCATGGTTTACACACAGCTTGTATCAGACTCTGGGTTATTGCCAAGTGAGACATTTAAGGAATTTGTTGTGATATGTTGGTGCATGTAGAAATCTGAAATTGATCATCATAAAATGAAAAAACAATAATAAACCCCATGAACTCAAAAAACATGAAACAATATAATATTGAAAGTTTAAGGTGTGGAATAACAGATGTTTTGAGATGAACAAACTCTGAACCACTTATAAGATTTGTTGATACAGAATTGTCATTACTCTCACACCTGATGATTACATATGAATCTTTAATCTGTCAAAAGCACAGAATCCATCAAATGTATCATATATTACTCAACTAAACCAGGGCGTTGTCACATTTGAATATTTCATCTATGGACCAAATAAATACGTTATATTTTAAGTATTAAGCATTATTCGTATACATACATAAAAAAAATTTGGGATAGTGTCAGACTTGCTGATTCCCTTTGATACATTTCACACAGCATATGCCCACTGTTCCCATTTCTCCTATGAAACTCTCATGTGTGGACTCTCTATGTACTTGTGTCAGTATGGGAATGTCGGTGCCATGGCCATCACCTTGTGCCAGAGCCTTGGTCAGAACATCGGGATGAGGTGGAACAACGCCCGAAACTCTGCAGGTAAAAGTGAGAACTCTGTGACGCAGAGATTTGTCAAACCCCATAAATAAATAAATCAAAGAAGCAGGGAGGTAAATGGATGTGGGAGAGATCAAGATGGAGCTTTATGGTGATAGAGGGGTTTGATTGCTGGGATTGGGGGGTGGAGGTGGGTGTCCCCATCTAGCAGTTGTCTCCTGTAATTAGATTTCTCCATTAGATGATTACTCACCTGCGTCTGAGGAGGAGGAGGTGGTGGTTAGAGCATCACTGCCACTGAGCATGTGATTAATGTTGGAGAGACATTAGGTCCATTATTCACTGAAAGGACAGGAGCTCAGAGTATAATTCCTATGGAAATGTTTGAGATGTTTTGGTTTTCTGAGGGTGACACCTAGTGGCTGGAGGTGCTATATCTTTGTATTATCTGTCTTTCCCATTCTGGTGAATGTGATCTTGAAGGACTAACTTGAAAAAGTATCCAGTTAAATGTAAAACTTTTCCTGATTACAGTTTAGTGGTCTAAGGTCAAGATTGGTGTGACCTTAAAGATTGTGATCCATTTTCACTTCTATCTATTAAAATATAATTCCAAAACAATTATGGACATTTTTACAAATGTTCAATCACCCCAAAATATAACTTGTTTTTACATAACCCTAAAACTAGCCCTTTGATTTATATTTACACTAGGATTGGGTCCACCCTATGGGGACTGCCATGTTTTTTACTAATAGCCCAGAGTGGACATACTAAACATGTTTTATGCTTTAATAACAACTGAGGGCTACCATTGGTTCTCTTGCATGCTCAAATGGTATGGGTGAGGTGATGGATACAAAATGCAACTTCACCTGTAGATGTCACCAAATCTTACATTCTGCACCTTTAAAAAGCATCTTGTTTTGCTTTTGTTAGCACAAAACTTTCAGGAACACCTGCAGGGAACCCTTTGAAATTTGGTTCAGTTGTTGATTATAGCTGCTGTCGGACACACGTGAACTCCAGATAATATCCTGACATTCTTCTGAGGGGCTGTATGTGAGAATTCAAATGTCACTCTGAAGCTTCGTCCACGTCAAAAATAGCAGATGCACCCAGGGTTTGTTTAACCAGCTGGGAAACAAGTCGTTTAACACCTTTAGCATTCTAAGAAGACGGCCTTATGGTGTTTATCACAAGTCTGATGTCACGAACATCAGTGGAGAAAAACACCAACACTATAAATGTTACCATGGTAACCTGCCAGCTCTTCACCTCACATCAGGAGAAGTTATTTTTCACTGTCCCTTCTTGATCCGACCAATGAAAAGTGTTGAATTCTGTCCCTCCTTGTAAATGATAAGTTTTGCCACAAACAGTCATGGGCATGGCCAGTTTGTTACTGGGTTTTTTTTTTACCGGTGGGAAAGGGGTGTCGAGGCAAGAGAGCCCTCTAGTGAAACCTCTGGGTAATGTCTGAGAAATGAGCAGGAGCTCCTCCAGACAGGATTCACTGCAAGCAAGTGGGTGTGCTGATATGAGAGGGTTTTGGAGGGTGAGAACCAACACCTCTCTGGACTGCTTTCTACACTGAGAGTTCATATTTGTTTGTGGCGATATATCCACTAATTAATTGACACATTAAATTTTGAATGGGTGTCGATTGGCTACACAGATGAACTTAATGGATGCCGGGTGTCAAAGATCACAGTGACCAGAGCTCAAAGGTTACAGATGAGTTTGGAAAAAAAAAAAAAAACAGAAAAAAAGACTGTTGCAAGTTGGCAGGGTGGTGTAGTTTGTCATGACACATGTTGCAGCACACTACTATTTGTACTATTTACTTTCCCTCGTCTCTCATCTGCTTCTACTTCCTTCACAGGAGACTGCAGGTGTCCGGACTCCTGGCTGGGCTGCATCATGGAAGACACTGGGTAAGGAGACGCCTCACACAGACGCTTACATCAAGCAGACAACACACCTGTAAACAAGCTTCTGTTCTCTCCTTGTTTGACGTGACAGCAGGGCTGTTTTCTTGTCGCTCTCCCCGCAAGCTGCAATTTGTTCCACTCATTTCACTCCAGTCGACGATTAAACACCTGTAATAGCAGGAGGTTCTGAGGTTTACGCACTCTCAGTGACAATCGCAGCTTGTATTGAATATCTGTGTCCATCTATATGACATATGACTGCAAATGGTAAATGTGAATGTACTACAGGGCTGATTTAGATCTGGTCGTCCTCGGCAGATGGAACAATAAAGATTTGAATTATTCATTGAAATGATATCTTACTACAGATGGTAACATTTCTGCAAAATGACGGCACAGACACCCACAGTAGATTTGGCAGTGAAATGCACACTTATTTTTCTTTGTCATGTTATGCTCTCGATCGTGTGTGTGTGTGTGTGTGTGTGTTTGTGTGTGTGCACGTGCGTGTGTGTGAACACAGATACTATCTGCCCAGAAAGTTTTCTCGCTGCAGCGTTGATGAGTACATCCAGTTCTTGCTCCAGGGGGGAGGGAGCTGTCTCTTCAACAAGCCCAACAAGGTGAGGGTCATGTGGGGATGTGGGAGCTGCTGAGAGGAGCCTCCTCCTCTGATCATCATTCTTATTTATAGACGTTTAGAGAGTGTTGGACTACAAATAATAGGCAGTCCAGCGATACATGTAAAATATTCATTTATATAGATTGAAATTATGGCCTTCAAAAGTTAAAGAAAAGTGTTGAAGTTGCCTTTCAAAATTAAGGTTTAATGCACCTAGAGATGCAGTTGCACATTGACATGCACCTGCTGTGACTGCAGCCAACATTATTATACATCATATATTTTATTATATTGTGAAAACACTTAGGTTTGATGTTGTTTTCACACCTTTGAGTCCCACAGTGTGTGTTCATGTGTATCCTCCTCTGTCTCTCTCAGCTGTTTGACCCTCCCGAGTGTGGGAATGGCTTTGTGGAGACTGGTGAGGAGTGTGACTGTGGATCCCAGGTGGTGAGTAAAGTCCGGTTCTTTAACCTGCAGCAGTTCGAATGCTTTGTGTCCATGTATGGAGGCACAGTGTGACATCATCTGAAATCTCAAGTTCCTGTGTGTGGCTGCAGGAGTGTGCCCGCAGTGGAGGAGCCTGCTGCAAAAAGTGCACGCTCACACATGATGCCATGTGCAGTAATGGGCTCTGCTGCAGTGGCTGCAAGGTGAGAGTCTACACACACTCGTTCTACTAGTCAAAAAAAGACCGATGTACTAGTCTCTGCAATAGGAATCAATCAAATGAACCAATGGAATTGTCATTCAGAAGGCACAGGTTTCATTTCTGTTATGCAACAAGCTTCTGAGGGTTCGATTTGGCCTCGTCTTCTCTCATCATATTTGATCCAACCTAAGAATAAAAATCGTTGACGTGCTTTAGAAAGCATTGTCATTGGACGCGTCAAACTTTTTAACCTGCTTTCTTCCCGCGCCTCAGTACGAGCTGAGAGGTGTGGTGTGTCGAGATGCCGTCAACGACTGTGACATCCCAGAAACCTGCACCGGAGACTCCAGCCAGGTACAGTCCACCTCTGTCCGTGTGACACCTGACAACATTGATGGATCTGCAAACAGCAACGGGTGGATCACGCACTTGTCTTCTGTTGCAGTGTCCTCACAATGTGCACAAGCTGGACGGATACATGTGTGATAGCAGTCAGGTAAGAGATGCTCGGTGATGATTGGTTCTCGTCTGCGGGTCATTGTGACTTTGATTTCCGACCCGTCACGGTTTCAGGGCCGGTGTTACAGCGGAAGATGCAGGACTCGTGATGGGCAGTGTAAAGGACTGTGGGGCTACAGTGAGTAAAGAGCACATGCACTGCAGAGTCATGTTGAATGGTCTTTAAGATGTAAGCGCCCTGCTTTTTTCTGCGTTCACGCCCCCCCCCCCCCCCCCCCCCCCCCCTTTCGCTTCCCCCCCCCCCCCCCCCCCCCCCCACCCCCAGACTCGGCCGACAGGTTTTGTTACGAGAAGCTGAACGCCGAGGGGACAGAGAAAGGGAACTGTGGCCCCGGTCCTGAGGGACGAGGCTGGCTGCAGTGCAACAAACCGTGAGTTACACGAATTGAATGTAATACTGATTATAATTAGATAGATACATTAATTAATTGATACATTCAGAAGGTGAATACAATAACTCTATGGTATTCCCAAAAGCCTTTGTTATAACTAGATGAAAAAATGTCTTAGACCATGTGTCAATATCTGGGCTTTTTTAACCTTTGTAAACAAAAACTGAAATATTGTAATCACTGATGGTTTCCGTTTCTCCACTTCCTGTTCCAGGGATGTTTTATGTGGCTTCCTGTTTTGTGCCAATGTGACGACGAAGCCAAAGTTCGGAGACCTGCAGGGTGAAGTCACCAGCTTCACTCTCTACCATCAGAACAAGTATCTGGACTGCAGGTACGAGTCTCACAGCCAGCAAATAGAAAATAACAACGATAATTAAGATTGCCATAACTCTTTCCTCCTCTTCTTCTTCCCTCAGAGGTGGACATGCTCTGCTGGAGGATGGCACTGATCTGGGCTATGTGGAGGACGGCACCCCCTGTGGTCCCAACATGATGTGTCTGGAGCGGCGCTGCCTCCCTGTGGCGGCGTTCAACCTCAGCACCTGTTCGGGATCTAACTTTGGCCGCATATGCTCTGATCACGGGGTGAGAAAACATGTTTGAACCCCAAATCTTCCTCATACACAAGAGTGATTCAAACGGCATTCAAACGCATCCCGCTCTTTGTGGGTCACTTGTCTGGTTGGTTGCAATTCGCAAAGGTTAAGAGCCACATGTTTTTCAGACCTCCATGTCAACTGATGACACTCGTGCTCATCCCTGTGCCTCATTCCCTCCCTCCTCAGACCTGCAGCAACGAGGTGAAGTGCATCTGCAACAGGGACTACACGGGGAAGGACTGCAGCGTCTTCGACCCCATCCCGGAGCCCACGGTCCCCACGGGCCCCGAGAAGAAAGGTCCGTACATGCAGGCATCTCTGCGACACGAGCCCACGTCTCTCTTTCCTGTCTGCCTTACATATCCCCCCCCACCACCGCCACCTCATAGTCTCTTACCCATCGTCACTTCTTTATCGATTCACATGGAGAGTTACAGTCCACCTGATTGTTGTGAGACATTTAACATCAGCAACAGGGCCTCACACTCTTTCTCTTCCTGCTGAGTGTTGGTCATATTGTTGTGAGAGTCTTGAGTAGGTGTGTGTGTGTGTGTGTGTGTGTGTAATGTACAGTATGTCTTGCAGGCGCTGCCGTCTTCAAGTGTCTCCCTTACTTTCTTGCAGTCTGCCAATGACACAGAGATAATGAGCAGCTGCTCTCATAGGGCCAAATAAGCCACCGCGAGCACGCGGGTGTCCAGCTGAAAGAGCAGGAGAGGGGGAATGAGAACAAAGTAATAAAACACTCTCCTTCCTTTTTAACCCCTCCCTCCGTGACTCTTGTCTCCCTGACCTCCCCTCGCTCACAAGCCTGTTCTCCCACCTCCACCCCACCCACGTGCTGCTCCCCTCATCTCTCTATTTTTCCATCTGCAGGTTTCCTCCCATCTCTCTCTCTCTCGCTCTCTCTCTCTAGTTGATGTCGTCGATGTAACGTGTTGATGCTGTCCTCTGACGTGCGTTTTTTTAGTGGTGTTGTTTTGTTTCTGCCCTTCCTCCTCCTCCTCCTCCTCCTCCTCCTCCTCCTCCGCACCCTCCCCCCCCTCCTTCCTCTGCGCAGGTCCCAGTGGCACCAATATCATAATAGGGTCCATCGCAGGTGCTATTCTCCTGGCAGCTATAGTCCTAGGGGGAACAGGATGGGGATTTAAGTAAGAGCTCTGGCATGCCTCTGTGTACCTGTCTGCTTCTACCCGAAGGACCCCACCCCACCCCCCTCTACGCCCCCACCCTGCCCCGCCCCGCACACACGCTGCCCGTCCCGCACAGTAAATGCTTGACAGTCCCTGGGGGTGGGGGGGAGGGGAAATGGGGAGTAGAGTCCGAGACGTGTTAATGCTTGGCGCGGCTTTTGCCGTTTTGATCTGTAATTAACTCCGCGCTCCATCCTGCACCTTTGCCCCCATCCCACCCCCCCCAACCCCCACCTCTCCCCCTCCCCCCACACTAGCTTCCTTGTAGTTCAAGGTGTTTGCTTTTTTCTGCCAGGAATCACGCGAGCACTTTTCTGTCAACGGTTAGAAATAGATGTGACTTTCTCCACTGGTGCCACATCTAAGTAAATACCTACGTAGATTACAGTGGATAAACTTGAGCAAACTTTATTAATTTTTTTTACCCATGGTGCTATTCTCACCTGCGTTTGTCCGTCTTTTTACCCCATAGGCAGAATCCCCACATGCCCCTGCTGCAGTGCATCTCTTGCGCTGCTCCTGCTCTGCATGCTGGCTGTTGTTCACCCTTTATACTCTGACCTAAAAGGACTGGCACCCCCAGCTGCCACTCTCTAAGACCCTGTTCAGATTTGAAATTACCATCTTAATCTGTGAGCAAATCAAAGATCCACTCACCTTCTGTTAACATTTCCCGAGCCGCAGTTTCACAATTAAGACATGCTTTTTAAGCCTCAATGTCCATTGGTTGTTTTGTTTGTGGTTACAGACTTACAATCAACATCAGTTACTACATAACAACTTGTATCTTTATTCAAAATCTCTTTCAAGGTTAGTGTGAAGTTAGTGACACCTAGTGGGGAAGCTGCGTGTTGCAAATGAATACCCCTCACGCATGCAGGAGAACCTATGGTCGACCTCAGTTCTCATCAAAACTCTATTTTTGATCATACACCAACAGCATCAGAAAAGGGTTAGGGTTCAATTCTGCTAATAGAAATGGAAATATTTTTGTTAAATTCTGTACCCTGGACCTTTGATTGTAGAGTCATGTACAGCATACATGCATTCAGTTGAGTACATATTTTCAACTGAGTTGAAAAGGTGTAATATCCCCACCAAGAACACGTGATGATGATTATTATGATAAATTATTATTTGCATATATATCAGGGAAGTGATCACAGGAGAGGCCCTGTAAGTTTAGGAGTTAGGGGGCGGGGTTTAAATAAGATCTTTCAGGATGGATGTTAAGTCTGAACGAGGCCTTAAATTAAAAACTGAAAATGAAAACGAAATATTTATAAAAATGCTGCCAGTCCTTTTTGAGATCAGAGGTAAGTGTCTGTGCATGTGTGCATGAGCTGTAAACAGGAAGTGGTCTCTTCCTACAGTCAGACCTCTGCTTTAGAGGGAGGGTGGACTAGCCTCTGGTGTGGTGACCCATCAGACCCTGAGAGGTTTGGTGCTGTGGCCTCTGCCGACCTGCTGCATGTGACACTGTAACCCTGAGACTGATGTTCGAATATGACCCACAGGTTACTAAGAGACTGAATGGCTGCTGTTTAATGGTTTCTTATGCAGAAAATAATTTGGTCCAAAACTATATGGACTCTTTAAATCTGATGCACAAAATGCTTTTGTTTCATTGATGTCAGAAATATTTACCATGTATTGACATTTTGTCTTTTCTCCTGCCATGTGCTTCTGGGATGCAGGAACATTCGAAGAGGAAGGTATAACCTCATAGGACCATGACCATCTGATGTTCTGTGCACTGACCAAAACACCACATCCCCATTTTTCATTTTCCTTTATCCCAACAACAACAACAATGACTTCATCCCAAAGTATCCCTCTCGAAAATCCACTTCAGCATTGATGGCATCTTCCATTTTTTCAACAACTTCATCTTTCCCTTACTCGTAATAACCTCCTTGTTTTTCCTCCTCTTCTAGATCTGGTGGTGGATAAGACGTGTGTGTGTGTGTGAGTGTCTGTCTGTCTCTCTTGTCCTGTCTCCTCCCGTCTTCCTCCTCGCACTGTGTCATTTCCACATTGGAGAAGAGGGGAACAAAAAAAGAGAAGTCTTCCACTCCTGCCCCAGAATCTCTCCAAAACCTCTTCCTATCATTGTTTCCTTAACACACACACACACACACACACACACACACACACACACACACACACACACACACACACACACA
>JAFBJT010091816.1:0-33143 GCA_016785325.1 Chascanopsetta lugubris | reverse complement strand
CTCTCTCTCTCTCTCTCTCTCTCTCTCTCTCTCTCTCTCTCTCTCTCTCTCTCTCTCTCTCTCTCTCTCTCTCTCTCTCCCTCTCTCTCTCTCTCTCCACCCTTCACTGCAGGCGTGAGCGCATGTCACTGCAGATCCTCTCGGAGGTGACACGACACGGAGGCAGCAGGACTGCTGATTAACACCAGGCTCCGTCTTAAACTCTTAATTGCATCTCTCTGCAGCTTTGACACCCTCCATCCTCCTGGATGGTGCATGCATGATGGGATGGGATGTGTGTGTGTGTGTGTGTGGGGGGGGGGGCAACTGCTTGGTGTGTAATATAAATCATAAGCTAATGCAGGTGTGCCTCGCTAGAAACCCACAGACACGCTAAAAGCATCACAAGTGAGCTGTCTTTTCACGGACATTATGTTATCCATCAAGCTCCTGATCCATCGGGCGGACGCAAGGCCGCCTCACACTGACATCAGCTTTGGGTTAGTGGACACCAGAGGGTGGTGGTGGTGATGCAACCCCAGGGCGCACCATCCATTACCATTATGCCTTCCACCCTATCGACCGCGGCGGGGGAATCAGGCGGAGAGACTTTATTAATAGTGAAGGAACTTGGCAATCACGAGCAAACTTTTTGCTCGTCTTTGTTCTGTCACGGGAACTTGGGATTTAGGGGGCAACAGGACTCGGCATTTACAGGCAGCGCCCGAGCTCTGTCAGACAGCAATCTTGAGCCTGTTCGATGTAAATGTAAAATAGAGAAAACACGTATGTGTGTTTGGTGTAATATGAGGAGGTGAAACATACATAGTATATAATCACCCCGTAATATTAAATCACACAATGACGCACGATGATTCACTCATCATCACACACCTGTTATGCTGCTGCGAGGCAACAAAGCAGGCCGACATCTCCACAGTATTTCCGCTGCAATCAAATCAACGTCTCTGAATGAATGGACGATTACAGTCACATCACCCCTGATACATTAGATGAAGAATCAAATTAAAAAGCACAACAAATATTTCAGGACTGACAACTGCAAATAAAACATGCAAAGAAGTGAACAAAATGTGTTTTAAAGGTGCAGTGTGGAAGATGTTTGGTCAGTTTGTGTCACTTATTTTTTTTAGGACTAGGATAACAAAACAATTACATAATGATATTTTTACAAATGTATAATCACCTCAACGTATGACTTGCTTTAACGTTAAAATGTGTCCTTTATGTATATTTACACCAGGAGTGGGTCTCCCTATGGGGGTCACCATGTTTTTCAATAACCGAGAGCAGAGGCACTTTTTTGAGCTTTAATGACAACTGAGGGCTACCATAGGTTCTCCTGCATGCTCAGAAGGGAAGGGTCAGGTGATGGATACAATATGCAACTTCACCAATAGATGTCTCCAAATTACACAGTACCTTTAATAAAAAAATGTGATATATATATAAAAAAAAGTTGTAGTGCTTTATGTACTTTAGACATAACGGCACAAGGACACATACTGTAGGGGATGCTCTCATGCAGCTCTTATTGCATCTATCCTTGTCATCAGCTAATGGATGATTATAAACATCTTTCGAGCGCAGTCATGACAACAGCATGAGGCTGAGCCAAATCCCCTTTTAGCACTATAGATATATTTATAGCATTTAACGATAAAGAGTAATAGTTGTTTACATAGTTCAGCACCTGGAACCATACAGATGCAGGCTGAACTATATATCTACTCTCAAGTGAGAAACAGAGGGAAAAGCACCAATACATTATGTGACAATAAAATAATGATAATAATAATAATAACATTAATAATAATAATCGATTGCATTTATATAGTGCTTTTCTAGACACTCAAAGCACTTTACAGAGAAGGGGGGAGTTGCCTTTGGAAGCAAAGGTCACTGGTTCAAGTCCCACTCAGGCCCTGCCACTGTGTCACTGGCCCGGACACTGATACCCTGCATGGCCCTATGCGTACGAGTAGAAATGGTTCCTGGATAAGCAGTTGAAAAGTACATGTTGAGTTAAGGATTTATGTCATGTTATTGTTGAAACCATAAAGGTCATAGTTAAGAAGTTTGTGACAAATTGAATTGGCAGTCTTCACATATTCCTCTAAAAGTCCTGAATGTTCTGTAACAGCGTTTGGCAAACCGACTCCTGGATTTAGAAATTTGACTTGAGTGAAGCAGCGAAGTGGAAAAAAGCTCAGTCCTATTCTGTGGAATTGGCTCCATCAACCTGCACAGTGCCACAGACGGCACACAGTGTCAGACAGACACACACGTGGCTGCTGCGCGGTCTTTAGAGAAAGTCTGCACCTCTCAACTCATCATCCTGAGCGTTCGCGGGTCATGCATGGACAGTGGGCATCACTTTGTGCCAACAACAGTTGCCAAGCAAACAAAACAGTGGGTGCCCATGTGTTGCGTGGCATGATTCATTCTGACATGCCCCGGCGTCCAGCGTCTTCACAGCCAGAGCATTTTAAAGTGAGTCATTTCTGAGAATCAGCTCCGACTTGTGGGGTGAAGCTGCGGTGCTCTGCAGGTCTCCAAGCAAAAGCCTGTTTATGGAAGCAAACGCTCGGCTCCCACTGTAATGATGTTGAGATGATTGGCCACAGACTCGCATAATGAGACTTCTGCATTTTCAAATCGTCCTGGTTATGCAGTAACGGGTTATAACGGAAATGTTACGGGTCATCTGAGTCACAATGCAAAATCACTGGAACGTCCTTTTACAATGATGACAATGTCAAAGAAGGATAGGGAATTATAATAACAGCCTGCAACAATAACAACTGCACTTAGTTGCTGTTCTTAATTTGTAGAACAAAAGGAAAGTAGGCAATATAATAATGTTACAGTGCCAAGGTTGTTCCTAGAAATCAGCTGCGATATAATTGTTTTTACATACAATTATAAATGACAATTAAAAAAAATGGAATGAAATAAGAAAATATTCAGTTCAGGTTTTGTACAAAGATTTAGAAATAATAAATAACATGATTATAATATAATATCAATAATAAAAAAAGGGCTATGTTGAAACAGTACAAAACAGTTATTCATATAATGTATGTTTTGATTGTTTTTTGTGGTTGTTTTAGGGCTTCCAGCAGAGCCACCTCCAGAGGGTGGCACTCTAGGCGACCACTGATATGGCTTATGCCAAGAGCTCGCACGGCTTTTTATACTTACTGTATACGATAAACCTTGTTTTTAATCTTGTTTATTTAACGCCACTAATTTCCAATTGTATTAAATTAAACTTCTTAACAATGTCTATGAGTGAAGTGCTTCATAGCTCTTTGACGACCACATAGCCTTTAAAACAGAACATGACCCCTTATCACCACCCTACCCCCTCTGTGATGCATTCAGATGAAAGAGATGGGCATTCAAGGATTCATGTCAGTTTAATTTCATATTTCAACATTTAAAGACAATTTCCATTATCAGGGAATGTGACATGTAAAATCCGAGGGTTTGCAAGAGTTTAAAAGATCTCAATTTCAGGTCGAACAACATCATCTCCAGCTGAACCCATGACTCATCACTTTCATTGCATTCAGTCAATGCACAGTAATGATAACGACATAACGTGGAATTACATGACATGATGTTAAGTCCAGACACGTCATCATCATGCCTGGGCTGAGGACATGAAGAGGTTGTTGATTTCCTGATCAATGACACAGCCTCACCAAAAAAGACAAATTTGATCCCCACAGATGATTTCCCAAAATAACAGATTCATTCAATATTAGGCTTCAAACCAAACCACATTTGGAATTTATCCCCGAGACATCTGACAGCACTGATTGACTCAGCTGAACAATATATTAGCCCTGATGATTTTTAAAAAGACTTCATTTCTTATAATTCATCACACCACATGCTAAGTGCCAGTTCATTCGTTACACACTGGAAATATATAAAAAGGAAGTCATTTCAAACAGCCTTTACTTATCTAGCCAGGCCTCAGTGCAGCTGTGAGACACTTTCCATAAACCAATTACAGGAGGAAAAGGTCATCCAGTCGCCTTGGAGAAAAAGAGATAAAAGCCTGATTGGATTGGTTCATGCTCTAATTTTGACCATCACACTTTTCACTTAGTTATTGGACCAAGCAGAGAGGGAGGCAGGGACACGATGAGACCATGTGCCCGTTTCACTCCGTCTCCCGACGCCGCTGATAAAAAAAGAAAAAAAGAAGCAAACTTATCAAAATGGAGCAGATCTCTGTGTTGGTGTGATACAGAGTGAGGCCCAAAGATGAGAAATGATCACAATCTATAATGAAGTTTTGTGAGAATAACAACAACATGAGACACGCGTTGCTTATCAGTGAAAACAAGGGGAGAGAGGCACAAAGAAAACCTTGCGCCATACAGCAGTAAAACTGGCTCAGCACACCCGCAGACACACACACACACACACACACACACACACACACACACACACACACCGATTTTATCTCCAGGGAAAGTAAAATGCTTGTAACACATCCGTGTATTCTGTTTACAGTTTAGCCTTCGCACTTGTTTCCCTCGACTTCACACGTGTTTCATGTGAGCGCGTGCGGACATACTCAGAACTTCTGTGATAAAGTCAAAGCAATCAGCAGACACACACACACACACACACACACACACACACCCACACACACACACTGTCTGCATGACCCCATGCTTCTTCATCGTGCTGCACTGAGCTCACTGACCCACTGTCAGGCTGCAACAGCAGCACAGGGGGCAGGGTGTTTATATTCAGAGATAGAAAGGGTGCACAGGGGCCACAAATGCCCAAATTCGACCAACTGTGCTGGACCAGTAAAATCATAGAATAATATCCTACGAACGGCAACTCGAAATACTTCCCTTTGTTATATTGCAAAAAAGTATATTTTGAAATCGTTTGCATTTAAATGTGCAATGTTTAAGATTGGGATTTTTTTGTCACTCCTATCTATGGAAATAGGATTACAAAAAAAACATATACTGATATGTTTACAAATCACCTCAATGTATTTTTCCATAACCAAAAATGAGACCCTAAATGGATGTTTACATGAGGAGCGGGTCCTCCCTATGGGGGTGACATGTTTTTACAGTAGCCCAGAGTGGACTTTCTAAACATTATTTGAGTTTTAATGACAACTGAATTCTACCATTTACTTATACGGTCTCTCTGTATGTGTGTGTGTGTGTGTGTGTGTGTGTGTGTGTGTGTGCATATTTATTGAAACTACAGCAGAAAAGAAAAACCTTTCTGGACGTGTCACAGGCTGCAATTTTTTTTTAAATATGCTGAAACGCTAATTACATTTTCAGAGGATTTTTTTGCTGCAAAATGCCTCTCTCTCCCTGTGTGTGTGTGTGTGTCTCTGTCTGTCTCTCTCTCCCTCTCTCCCTCTCTCTCTCAAGAACTGCCCATATGGTGTCAGAAGTGGGATGTGTAGACGTGTGCACCCTTAGTTGGGCTACAGTGACTGTTGGTGTGGATAATGATCGTACGATGATCACGTTTTTGTATCGCGATATATCGTGTATCGTTACACGCCAAGTATTGACGAGACCAGAGTGGGAAAAAAAAGAATTCTCTTTGATTGTCTTCCTTTGTGTGGTCAACATGTTTTATATAATGTCCTTTACAGGCAGATCATCACCAGCAGACGCCTCCTTCCCCGTATCTGACCTCTCTTCTTTATCCTGAGAACCTCAAATAAACTCCGTCCTTCCTCTGGTTGGTCCACATGGGTATGTAATCTACCTTGTTGCCTTGAATGCAGAAAGAAAATAAAGGATTCTGTATTGATGCAGAGAATTAGGACCATTAGGTCTCATTAAGAGAGACTCGATCAGGAGTCTCCATTTGTGCCTTCTTTGATATTCCATGAGCCGGGGGGCAGAGAGCGGGGGCGGGGTGGGGGGGGGAGCGTAGGCCTCCAGTGATCGTTACAAAGAGAAGCACATTTATCCTTCATCTGTTGCTGAGACTTTGTGGATGCTGCCAGTGAATCTCTAAGCCACAGAGATGGAGAATGTTTCCTAAAAAAAAAAAAGCGCCAATGCAGAGTGTTGTTGTTGTTGTTGCAAGGAGAAGAAACAGAGACAGAGACGGAGCTGCAGAAGAATCACACACGCTCCTTTGAATGCAAACTAAGACGCATGGCTTCCACATGTGCAGCCATCTTTATTCATGGCAGCGTGAAAACACCGACGCAGCTTGATATTGCTTTTCCGTTTATAAGCAAAGAGCCCGCACATACTTTTGCACACTCCACTTTTTTTCTCCCCACACTGTGCTGAATCTAAATGGTAGAAGTAAAACTCCACCATGTGGTATTGTATTAAACCTGCTGCCTCTCTCTCTCTCTCTCTCTCTCTGACTCGCCCGCTGTTCTCTTTGAATCTATACACTGGCACTGCGATGCTATAAATAGCCGCCTGCTCAGAAAAAGCCAGGTAATAAAAGTGTCAGGGTTTTTGCAGAATGAAGAATGATGCCTTTGCTGTTAAGGTTCTCCACTGGGCTAATGTATCATTGAGGTTGAGCTCTTATTATCAACTCCGAGGATTATAGGGCCCTAACTCTCACTCACTGAGGAGGGAACTGGCCGTGCTTCTTGGAACGGGAGTAATTCAGCAACATGGAGACTGGCCGGCAGTTGAATAGGGACATGTATCTCCTGTTCCGTTCCTCTGACCGTCTTCACTTGACTCTCTCGTCCCCTCGTCCCCTATCGCGCTGCTTTCATTGGTTTCAAACTTCAGGCCTTTTAAAGTCGACTCTGAGGAGCAGTGGAGTGGAGTCCACCAATCTAACAGCTGACGTCTCATATCAATTAAATGTGGGTCCCCGGCTGCATGTGGTGAGCGCACGTGGTGGTCAATTAAAGGAAGGGTTCATTCCTGTGTGACAGAGCTGCATGGCCAAATATGGGCAGTGGAATCGACAAATCTATTCCCCTGAGTGTGTTAATGAGCACAAGCAGAAATATGCTCACTTCACAGGAATCAAAAATTATTACGCTGTTTATTATGAGAAAAAAAAGTTCCCTTTTAATAAATATCGTTAAATGAATAGTGTAGTTACATGAATCCTTGGTCTCAGCATGACCCTGGTTTGCTTAAAATGTCAACAACGAAAAATAGTTTAGACTGTGAGGAAATATTTCATGATATTTAAACTATTCAAACTAATTTATTTTGGAGAAATGCCGAGTGACTATTTAGCATTTTCATCCTTAAGTTCTGCCTGTGTGCCCGCGCACTGATTTGAGACTCCGCTGTGAGCGACAGAGAGAGGAGAACTGCCTCCACGCCACCATGTCGAGACAGAAATGACATGCTGACGTGTAAATAAGATGAATAACATAAGGCTTTGTTGTTTGTTTAATGAAAGAACACAGAGTAGACCTGTTTTAAAGGAAAGATAAAGTTAAATGACATCTGTTGTGATCTGGCGCTGTATAGAGAATCAAATCAAACAAAATTGACTTGATCTTTGGTGGAGGTGGGTCCAATAGAATGCTAGGGGGAACAGTGCAATAGGTATAAATCCAATTCCTGGGCAATCCCTGAATGGATACATGCATCCCTACCTCTGACTTTTGACAAATCATCTTTATCAAAGTAACTTTTTCCAGCAGTTAACTTCCCATTTGCCAGTACTTTTACTTTGCCATTAGATTTACTATTAAACAGTCCAACTGCAGACCGTGATTATGAATGACTCGATGATGAGGTATCCTAGTGCAACAGCATGAATTCAAATAGAAGCGGCTCAACAAAAAGCCAAAAACCTGCTGGTATCCCACAGCGCGGCGGCGTGTCTCTCATGTTGTTGACGGCCATTAGCTTTGAGAAAACAGAGGACAGAGTCTGACACTTCTGGATTAATGCAAAGCCTGGTAACATGGAGCATTTTGCAAAGAGCTGAAATGCAGCATTCAGGCTTCCCTGCAGCCACATAATGGAAGCAGATGCGCGCGTGGGGGGGTTGATGTGTTAGTCCACACAGCTGGGTCACATCACAATATCCAATCAGGGCAGCAGCTTCAATACCAAACATGGTGGTTGTTGTTTCACAGAGTCGCAAGCTGGCCTTTAAATCAATGCCATCTCACCTCCGCGAGTTTTTTTGGCACAAATATGACGTTGGAAAAGTTGTGAGTCATCAATTTTGAAAAGGTGAGCTTCAGGGTGTTGCTGCACTTTGAGACGGGATACACACACACATACACACACAGACACACACACACACTATACCGACAAATGTTCAAACAGTGACAAAGGACAGAAGACGGATGACACCAAAAATGTTTGATGATAAAACACATCAGACGAAAAGTAAATATCGTCCAGCACTTTTCTTACTGCAAGAAAATAAGTGCTGAACCACCGGTTGTCAGTCTAAAGGGGGTTTGATGGATTGTGCTAACCATGGCAGTGCTTTACTGAAAACAAACAAAACATTTAAAGGTAGGATGTGTAAGATTCCTGTTGATTTGTGCACTTCTACCTGTAGATCAAGAATTACATGTCTTTACACTGACATTTCACTGACGTTTTCATGAATATGTAATCACCTGCTTTTATGACGTCCTTTTTACATTACCGTAGAAGCAGCCCTTTAAAGGTGGTGTGTAAGACTGTGTTTTCGTCACAAAACAATTCCATACTGACATTTCCATGAATTTATTATCACCTCAATGTATTATTTTTTTCCCATCACCCTTAAATGAGCCCATTAATGGATATTTCCAGGGATGAGCCAGTCTTCTCTACGAGGGCCGCCATGTTTTTACGGTAGCCCTGAGTGGACATACTAAACATATTTTGAGTTCTGATGACAACTGAAGTCTAGATTCTCCTTCATGCTCAGAAGGGAGAGGGTGAGGTGATGGATACGACATGCAACTTCACCAGTAGATGTCACCAAATGTTACACACTGTACCTTTAATGTTGCTGTAGTGTAGGACAAAAAAAAGTCAACCGGAGGCGCTGGTATTTTTCCGATGGATCCCAGGAGGCAGAAGTTTATGTTCATGATGAAAATCAATTAAACAAAGCTGCTGGAGCATGAAAAGTGAGAAGTGAAACATTTTAAAACGTACATCATGTTTCGAAATGTGTTAGGTGTCGCTGTGGACAAAAACACAAAGTGCAACCCCACCCCCCCCCCCGAAAAATCAATGTTTCATTTAGGGCTTTCATTTCGGCGACTTGCCACGATACACGGACAGCTTGACTCTGCAATGTTGCAAAGTGCATTGGTAATCAAGTTTTTTTGTAATTATTTTTAGCTTTTTAATACTGTCTGAGGGGAAAACGTGTTTTTTCTCTTCAGTTCATCCAGTCCATGATTTCTCTATACAATGTACATGCATAACATTTTTCACTTATTCAACCATGCTACCATGGATTCAAATGCTCTTTACTGGTTTAAATCACAGAGGCATCTCTATAGATACTGCCTTTTCAGTCCAATGGCAACAGTAAAGAGAACAAGACATCGCTCTACTTCCTGGTGATGTTAAGCAGCAGCGGAGTGCAAACACTAAGATATTAGGTGTGAAAACTGTCAGTGCTATATTGGCACTACAGGGCGACTCACTAGCACAACTTGGAATATTTGCAGATTTAATGAGCAAACATTCTCCATTTCCATCTGCCAGGTTCACAGATGTCCAATAAAGATTTCATGCATTTCCAACATTAAATTCAAATGTATATTACAAATGACAACAGTGTTAAATAGTTTCGTCCCGTCAGTTCATTTAGGTGCATAGCATATATGTGGAAGGAAACAATGTACACATGCCAAAGTGTTACTGATGCTAATGCTGTGTTTCATATGCTGCACATTGTAGAGTGTATTGATGACCACAACAAGTCAATACTTTAAGGTTGCAATCTTAGTTACTATGCAAACTTCTATACTTCTAATAACTGTAATGGTCATTTATGTGTGGAAACTGTTCCAAATCGCCCATCACTTGTCTGACTGGACACTAACTCTTTGCAGACTTGAAGGTTATCACTTGTATCCCACCTCTCCCAGGTCAGAGCTGCACATCTTTAAACAATTCCCTGGAAACTCACAAACCCAGCGGTTCAAGGTGGGCAGACATCCCACAATCCATAATACACTTGATGGATTAAAATGGCAGCGTGCCCATTCAAAAAACCCTGGGTGGAATTTTCCACAGTCCGCAAACCAGACATGGAGAATTATAAGAAATGTCATTGAATTTATCGATGATCACACATCACACAGATATTAGACAGGTTTGGGTATGAATTAACGGAATTATATTAAAAGTCGTATGCACAATGAATACAAAATAGCCCATAATGATGGAGTGAACCTATAAGACATCCTTCATGTGAGGGTTTGGATAATAAATATGATGTATCATTATGCTCTGAAAAAAAGCTTCTAATTTATCAGTGACTTCAGGTTTCAATACAGAATGCTAGTAATAAATCAGAGTGAAGAGCAGCGTGGCTTTCAGCCTATGTCAACAAATCATACACTAACATGAGGACAGGAGCTGTGATGTTTGTGTCACTGTTTTATTCATAAAGATCGCCATAATTAGCCAAAACATGCTTTTAGTTTGAAATGCTTCCTTTTCCTGCGTGTGTGATTCTGTCATGGTTAATGTTTACATGGGAGGATGAGGCCCAGTTGTGGGCCCCAGGCCCGGCTGTGTCCATTCACAGGGACTCCCCTCACTTTCTCAGCCTTCAAAATAAAAGTCCCACTTTGCAAAACCACTGCCATTCCAATGTACTTTTGAAATGAGTGTTTTTATGTATTTTCAAACCTAAACTCTCTATGTTTCAAATAGCATTTTTTTTTTGTGCAGTTTAAGTAAGTTTAGTAAATTATTTATATGGCACAATTACTGATTAGAGAGTTATGTTGTTTCTACAGCCATTTAAGTTTCTTGATAAGATGGTGTTTGTAGTAATTGTTACAAAAAAAAGGATAATACATAAATAAAAAGCCCATACAATGTTTTCAGAAATGTCACCGGGTGATAACAACAGATCTTGATATAACAAAGTTTGTTTAGCCCCAGGTAACAATCTGGGTTTCTTATGTGCCAACCTCCCCCCTCCAAAAATAATTGCCCACCCCTGCTCTCTCTGCTTCTCCTGGATATTTTTAATTTCTATTTTATTACTGTAGATTCAGCAGCTTTGCTCCATGTTAGACCTGTTGAAATTCATTATCTCCTGTAATATATTCACATGCAATTTCTACTTCTCTTTGAACCATGTTGGAGAAAATGAGTCGGTGTATATTTAGAGAGACCGTCGACTCGAGTCTTTGAGAGAGCGGAGCAACTGGTGACCTTTCAAACAGTCGGCGCACAGTCACCTTTTCAACTTTCACTTGACATGTGAAGACTCTGCTGCCGGCTCCTCCCCCTGACACACACCAGCATTTCTCTCCGGACGTATATAAGTACACATTTGCTCACACGCATGACCAATGAAAGTGCACGGGGGCTGTTTCCAGCAAGATGCCAACCTTATGAAGTCACATGTCTCTCAGATGCTGGCTCCTCTATCTCTGCCCTCACATGTGAACACGCTAAGTGGATCAATCCCAGAGTGGATTGATGGGCCGCGGGCCTTCTGCTGACTAAGGCCTTGCCAAATATGTTGAGTTATTGGGAAATTATGCTTAGCTGCCACTCTATCTGGCATGGTGATCCACTTTGTCAATCCTAATCTTTAGCCGGTGTCACCGCGGCAACACCCAGCTCGCCTCTGCGACCCGGTGCCGCCCCTGAAGACAGCAGACGTCACTACAGGAGTGATAAATGCATCTCAGTGAGTCCAGGCTTCACTTCATATGATCGATACCGCTGACCTCGGGGAGGGGGGGACATTAACATTTTTTGGGGGGCTGAATTCTCACCTGGATCACGTGCCAGAGTTTAATACACGCTGATATTGATCAATTGGGAATGAAGCAGTGGACACTGTGGGGGGGGGGGGGGGGGGGGGGGCGGGGGGGGTTCTTGCTGAAATAAGAGGGGAAGGAGCGTGTCTGTGTGTGGTCGGGGGGGATTGGTGAAACAAAGGCAAAGAGATTTTCTCTTTCCTTTCATTCCTGGTCATTTCCATATGTCCCCTCGCTTGCTCTCCTAGCCATCCATCACATTTCACTCTGAGCAAGACAGCTGTCTGGAACTGGAGCATATTCACAGTTCAGCAGTCCATCAAATTGCACCAAATACAATAATTCTTCAGTCAAGCCGGAGCATGGGGTGTAAGGGCGGAAGGCGGAAAAATGTCAGGAGTCAGAGCCGCGTTCCTCACAACCTTAACTCTTTGAACGCTGAGTCATCGCATGCGTGACAAGGCCACTTTATATTCAATGTGTCAGTCCTGTTACTTTATTTTCCCCTTAACCCCTCAACTGAAGGGACTGTGGTCATATGAATACAAATTCAAGACATGTCTGTCATTGTTCAAAAAGAAAAAAAAAATTGTTTTATAATTTCAAAATAAAAATGGAAATCAGGCTGAGACATGAGAGAACAGCTGAATTTGAATAGTGGATTTTTCAATTTTTTATTTTTTTTTAAATACAATTTCAGCTATCACATTTGCAAATATCGAACATGTTCTTTGATGTTATTCAAATGCTTTTAGAAGAAACTATGTTCAAAATCAACGTGCTTCCCTGTGTGCAGCTTTAACGCACACATGTAAATCAGTAAATATCTCTATTACCATAATTTAAAGGTGCAGTGTGTCAGATTTGGTATCCTCTAGAGGTGAAACTGCATGTTTTATACGTCACCTTCACACTTCTGAGCAGCAGAAGAACCTATGGTAGACTTCAGTTGTCATTAAAACTCAAAAGATGTTTAGTATGTCCACTCTGGGCTACTGTACAAATATGGCGGCCCCCGTAGAGAGGACCCACTCAGACGATTATAAATTCATGAAAACAGCAGCATGCAATTGTTTTGTAACATTTTGAAAAGTGAACAAAAATTACCACATTTATTATATAAAAACTAAATAGACACTATGAAAATATGCTTAATCTAACTTTGAATGAAAATAATTTCCCTGCGGCACAAATGTTAATTTTTAAACAAAATAAATGGCGCACTCCATATATGGCAAGGTGTAGTGTTGGCCCATGTTGCTCTGATTGGGGACCCCAAATGTAAATGACACTATAGTGCTGCAGAGGCACTTGAGTTCCAAGCATATGAATTGCATCTATTTAAGTGTATTATTATTATGATGAGCTATATTCTCACTTCTTCACCTTTGAGAAGTTTTATGAGTTTTTGGAAAAGGCACGGATTCGAGCGGCCCCTTTGTTCTCTCTGAGGCATGTTGATTCTTTCCACTGGAGAGTGGCTCGTTAACCCACTCAGTGAGCACACAAGTGCACTTTATTTAATGCGTGGAGGTGGCGCCTAGCCATCTGCTGCACACATTATATTATGGCAGGCTTCACTCAAATCCCCCTCTATTAAAAGGGCTGCTGAGCCTCCACTCCTGCACTTGCTCATTATGTTGTGATCAACCTGCGGTGATCTCCCTCCCTGATGTGCCCCCATTCTCTCAAGGCAGATTTAGGTATCCTCCAGAATGGAAATGAAAAGCAGATTATATGATGGATGAAAACATCTTTTTAATGAGCGTTTCTGTCCTACATTATATAGTATTATTATTGTGGAATTGTGCGCATGCCCCCTTTTTACCCCAGGAATTGAGTTGTCAGGGGCAATAGCTCCTGATCCAGCGGACGAAGTGTGAAAGCATGGCCCCAGCTGGAGGAGGTACCCCTGGACTCGCCCTGTGGAGTCAGAGGAACTCACGGGTACAACACATGCTTGATACATTCTAGTAATATATAAGAGCCAGACTCTTTTTTACAAATAGTCTATGTCGAAGGGCAAACACAAAAGTATGACTGATTTTGCTGAGCTGGTAAAGTCACATTCAGAGATCACTGGAGGCTCGAGTTTCAATGGTGGAGGAGATTTGGCCCCAGAGGACTGTCGAAAGGCTGACAGCCGTCTTAGCTGACAGGGACATTAACTGAGGACATTGACAGGAGAAGGATGGATTGGTATTTCCAACTTTTCTAAAAACGGAGGAGAGGATCTACTTCATATCATCCTGTGGATAAGTTACTTGGGAATGTTGAAGCAATGGAAGCAAAATGTAAAAGTTTACCCAATACATTTTGTGCCACATGAGACCTGACCTGCAGAGGTGGAGCCAGACTATCTTCATAGGGGTGGCAGGACTTTGACCACAGACTCACACAGGGGTGGTACAGACATCTTATTTTTTGGTATATGGCAAGTTGCCATGGCAACCTCTTCTCAGAGTCTGTTGGCACTTTCACTCATAGCACACATGAACCACAACAACTACTACTTCCCCTTCCGTAAGTATGTTGGTGATTGACTTTCAAGTTGAGCATATTACTCAATCAAAGTTTTGCTTACCATCTGCTTACTGCCACCATCTGTTTAAGTGGAAAACTACTTGGATGAAGAGCGCTGTTTAATTGCATCCCTGTGGGAACACCTCCGTGCACAAATGGTTCCCCCCCAAAAGTTGTCAGCACAGCAGTTGTAGGTTGCCGGAGGCGTGGCCGGAAATGCATATATGGGGGCATTGGCCACCATTGGCCACCCCTTAGCTCCGCCCCTGCTACACTGTTCAAAGAAAGGTCCGCATGCTAAAAAGAGAAGGAGGGGACATGGGCATTGATATTGCATGTTTATGAATTAGCTTCCCTTAGAAATCACACAAAGGTGCCTCACTGTGAAAACCCCCAACTACATACACCAGATTATTACATGACCCTGCCACCCCTCCAATGCCATATAATACATTTGAGTTGTCAAATAAACAAATAGAACATACAATACCATAATGAAGATCCATGACCTATCTGAATGAAAAGAAGCTCCTATACTCCCCTCACTGAGACACAAAGAAGACAAAGGGTAGAGATTAATGTGGGAATCAAAGCCGAGTTAATTAACTTCAAATCATGCTTGGGTAAACACTTCTGCAGTTCTGAAATATATCAGCCTTCAGCTTTGAATGAATGTGTCAAACTGACAATAATTTCTGAGCATTTCAAATGTAATGGAAACATCTGACACAGACGCTGCGCAGTGTCTGGAATGAAATCTTTTAATAGAGGAGGGGAGTTCATGCTGGAGAATGGAAGAGCAACACAAACACAGTGACAATGCCTGACAGTCATAACTATTACTGCAGACACAAATGTTAAAGTTAGTGAACCTACTTTCTCTCCCCAGAGGTTTTTTTTTAAATAACAATTTCCATCCTTTCAGAATTGAAAATCTGAATGAGCAGCGTTTAGACAAGTCGCATATAAAAGCGAGAGTGAGAGGAAAACAGTCATTAAACAACTCTGGATTCTAGGAGCGGGCTATTCATTCCCTGTAATGTTTTATTAATGCTGCCCTGCTGCCTGAGGGGTAAATGTTTCTTTTCCAGTGCCACACATCCACTTTAAGAAATCAATCATTCTGCTTGCTAATGGCAGATCATCTGCGCTTGCAGGGAAGCAACATATTTTCAAAGCCCCCATCTCCAATGAGGATTAAATCAGTGTTGCAGTGACGGACCTGTGCACCTTTTCTTTTATATCTGGGAGAAAAGCATAGTGTGTATGATGAGAGAGACATAACTGTGTGACTATGATTTTTAAATAAAAAGAAAAAAAAACACTACATATCAAATGGTTGTACCTATCCAAGTTTTTGTGGCAAAAACAGATTTTAAAGGTGCCGTGTGTAAGATTTCATTTTTGTCCATTCTAAAAATATTACAAAACAGTTAAGATGGACATTTTCATGAATTTATAATCACCTAAATGTTTTATTTTTCCTCATTACCCTTGAATGATCCCATTAATGTATATTTACATGAGAAGGGGGTCCTCTCCACAGGGGCTGCCATGTGTATACAGTGGCCTAGAGTGGAACATATTTATATATAAACATATATGTTTAACATATTGTGAGTTTTAAGGGTATCAAAATGAACTACTGTGGTTTTGTTATTTTACCTTTTCATCTAGAATTGCATATTACAAAATGTATAATATCCATATTCTAAACGATATTATTTTTTGTTGAATTTTTTTTTTCTGGGAATTTACAATCTCACTATGAAATTAAGGTTAAAATCCTTGATAACCAGTTTTGTTGACCCCTTCATTTGACAGCTGCTGAAAACTATCCATTCAATTGCTGGGATTGATTTTATAGTTTTTATTCAAATATAAAATAAATCATGGCTCCTACTATATATATCCATGCAGGTTCTAATAGAAGACCCAGATAGTTAATGACGAGAATGTTTCCTTGCAGACGTAGGGTGCAGAGGCCAGTAGAAACATCATGCTGGGTAATTGTATGCATCAGTGGCTCAAATGAAGTAGTACCCATGAAATGCTTTACAGGAGGTCACAACACACAGAGGCGCAGGGTTTACCAGCACGATACAGCCTTTGTTTACACAGACTCTCCACACTTCATTGAGCACTAATGAAACTATGTAAAACCATGGTGACATATAACAGTGGACATTCTACACAGAAGAAAACCCCATCATGGTTACCAGTGAACAACTGGATATTCTCTTTGAGTGACAGAGACATGGTCACCCACCAGCTGCCCACCCACAGGCGTACGCTCAGTGTTTATTAGAGTGCATGACCGAGCCAGAGGCACCGTCTCAGGAAACTGTACCCTGGGTCACCGAGGCTGCCCTTGTGCTGCCTGTGCACTTACAGCCTTCGGTCTTGATTGCTGTGGATGGCGCAGCGACACCCGCAGCTCGCAGGAATTGACACTGGGCACAAAAATGGACTCAATTACACTGAAAGGTGTTGGAAAAGGGGGGGGCAGGGCATCAACAACAATAAGAGATCACACATGACCACAGGAGGAGGTATGGCATGTCCAGAGGAGCAAAAGAAAACACTGCGAGGGCATCACGGCAAGGGTTGAGGTATCTTAGTAACACCTATAGATCTGTGATACTCAACTGCTGGGTCGCAAACCAAAAGTGGAACACGGACCCGTTTTCAGAGGGTTGCAAGCCTTTAACTGGAAAGAAAAAGTTTAGAAAAAAAAAAAAATTTGGAAGAGGATTGCTTATGCATTGGAGTGCCATCTATTCACATTTCTTAACAGTGTGTGGCAATGATACCCTGTCATGCTAATAGAGATTAGACATTTACAGATATGCTAATTGATGATGGCGAAAAGTGACACCGACTATATGAAATATGGATTTTCTGATACTTAGAACAAAAGAAGACACATATGTACGTTGTGTTACCATTATGTCCATAATATCCACTTTTTGGTTTTTAAGTCAAATGGAGCTAATTGAGTGAAAACAGTTATATTTGACATTCTGTACTATCTCAGGTTCAAGGTTCATGGCGGCCCCCATAGACAGAACCTGCTCCTCATGAGAATATACATTCATGGGCTCATTTAAGGGTAATGGAAAAAATATGAATACATTTAGGTGATTATGAATTCATGAACATTTGAGTAAGTAATCGTTTTGTTATATTTTTTAGAAGTGACAAAATCTTACACACTGCACCTTTGAGATACAAAATGATGGTCTCTGATAGAATATGCCATAAGTAAATGTATATATATATTTATCTAGATTTTTGACAGTTTCAGTTGGTGCAGAACACAGTCTGTGTTGTTCCCGTACAATTGTAAAGCTGTTTTCTGAGTTGATTCAACTTTTCAACTAATTTGTGAGTTCTATCCTAAAACACAGTATTTGTGTGTTATCATCTGCTTCATTGGCTGGATACAATCCTTCTATTTTTAGCCTCTCGGTCCCTGTTATAATCCCACAGCCCTCCTGCTGACTCCTTTCTCCTTCTTTCTTCAATTTAAAATCACTGTCTGATTTTCTGGTACACAGAGATGTGCAGGCACCATGGCAACAGGAACTTGGTCATTTGCTTGCATTATGAAAGCTATGCCCTGGATCCAGCTCTGTTCTGGAGTGTATTCAGGCAAAACCTGTCTGGCAGACTTCCCTGGCTCGGTTCACGCATCACACGGCAACAGCGCATGTAAGCTGCAGAATAGCCACCCAGCTAACCTTGACCCCGGCTGCCACTGTGGGCGGCTGATGGAGGAAGAGGCGGAGGAGTGGGAGAGGAAGAGGTCATGAACCGACCCGCTGGTTGTAAACGGAGAATTCAACTCTATCCCACTGAAACACCTAACAGAGCCAGGGGGCGATAGAGTTCGTACCGTTCCTCATGCCATCAACAAATCTGCGAGCATGAAACGGCGAGTAACCCCTCCACATGAGCACCTTCTACCCCCACTTTCTTTTCTATTACTTATTTCTACCATTCCCTCGCTCTATACAATCCATCATCCTCTGCTGCGGCGGGAGCTGAGCCTCCTCAGGTTGCAGGGCCGCTTAGTGCACCGTGTGCCATCCAAACTAAACACTTTTCCTCTCTGCATCTAACTCTCTGCGCCCATGTGCTTTTGACCTCGTGTTATTAATAGACAATAGCGAGCAAAAACACTCGGGCCGAGCCGCTCACTGCCGCGACACACCCGAGCAGAGATGTAGCAAACAGGAGATAATAGGATCCTTCCTTCTCTCGCCTCCTGCTGTGATTTCACTTAGTTTCCACCATCAAATTACAGTGTTTGGGATTTTTTTTCCCTTCACGACAGATTTGTTTAGTGCACAGTAGCTCCAGTCGTTACTCCGATGAGATGGCTCCTGTAATAGCACTTTGGCAATAAGAGCTGTGCATGTATTTGAAATTGCTCTGAAAAAGAATTAAACAACCCAAACTGAAAAAACAGTTGTCAACCGGAACACTGTTTACACACACAGAGGCACACGGATACTAAGCAGAGGTCCTCAGGTGAGCTCTCTGGAAAGTGCTGTTGTCCTTTAGCTTGCGTTTAATAATGAAAAGCTTTACAGTTTATCCTCACAGAGCACAAAGCAGAGCAGTACTGGGCATGACAGTGCATTACACTGAATTCAGTAATCGTATTCGCTCATAGAGTGAGGGATCCCATCCCACACTCAAAATGCACACCCTAACCCTGAGTTACAGTTGTCTGGGGGTCTTCTATGGTTCAGGAGATAGGTTTGGGTTCTTAAATGGTCAGGGGTTCATTTATCCTAAATGTTCATCTACAGCACCATTTGGCTTTCCCAAACTCCTGCTGCTGCATTATTTTAGAAACCCTAGCTCTGCAAAACACACGTGGTCACCACCAAACAGGAAACACACGAGGGGGTATTTAGTAGTTGCAGTTGGTCTCTCGGTCGTAGGAAGGCAGCAAAGATATAGATAAGAGATTCTATGTCACATTTGGTCTAATCGTCAGACACCGTCATACTGAATACAGGAAAATAATGTCAACAATAATGTAATCACTGTTATTGCTTGTTTAGTGATACTAGTGTGTATTGTACACTGAATCGAACCTTTCAGCATTTCAAATATGCAATGCACACATTTTGCACTCGGGATTTGCTCGGGTACTAATTTCTAACCGAGCATCACTTCGCCATTTAAAGGCAGATTTGAAAAACCGCCTTAGTGAGGATGATCCCGGGGTGTTTTGAGGAGCTGCACTGTTGAAGCACCGCGCTCATCAAACATTCCTGCCTCGGGATTAGTCACACTAACGTTTACCTGTAATTGTTGTGTGTTGTTTTATCCGGTTTTAATGGACGGATTAGTCTGTATGCTCTGAGCTGGCTTTATTTGCTTCCAATGACAATATGTGATCATCCGTCGCTGCTGTAAAAGCCCCACTACGCTCTACTGACGAGCTGCTCCTGGCATTTGTACTGCAACTGGAACCAAACCCCGATAACCCTCGGCACGGCTCAGGTGCTGGTGGCCTTATCAAAGGTGACACAGACTTGCAGCAGCCACAATCAATACGCCTCTTTGACATCCACACATCCCACACGCGCTCCCGAGTAAATGCCACTGATTCTCCAAACTGCATTTTAAATTTGTGCAATAACAGTGAAAAGGCGGCCAGACAGCGGAAGTGCCAAAACATTAAATTAGGGAAATCATTAAGCTACCTTCAAAGATCCCTCTTATCCAGGCGTCTCGCCTCAAAGGGGTAAACACAACAGTTTTGTTAAGACAGTCACTTTTTGCAGTAAAGTCAAATGGAGGATAAAGGAAGCATCCGCCTCATGCAGCTCATTAGAGGAGACATGAGCAGGCTCTCAGCTGTCAAACACCTGCCTCCCATGTCGAGTGCAAACATGGGGTGTGACTCCAAAACATCCAAAACAACAACACCATCAAGAGGACTCACTATAGCTGGAATAACACATTCCACAGGTGCATGACAGCAGCTGCTCAAAGAATCCTAGCTGACTTGAAACTCGAAGACCTCAGGTAACAAAAGGCTTAAAGGTGCAATGTTTAATATTTGGTGAGATCTGGAGGTGGAGTCTCATGTTGTATCCATCAACCTCAGCCTCACCCTTCTGAGCATGAAGGAGAACCTATGGTAGACGTGTTGTTAAACTCCAAAGATGTTTAGTATGTCCACTCTGGGCCACCGTACAGAGGACCCACTTCAAGTAAATATGCATTAATGTGCTCATTATGGGGAAATGAGGTAAAATACACATTTAGGTTATTACACATTTATCAAAATGTCAATACATGATTGTTCTATCATATTTCCGGAAGAGACAAAAATGGCCGAAATCTTGCACACTGCACCTTTAATGAAGAATGAAGATTCGGCGTCATTCACCCCGACGTAGTTCCCTCCTCCTCCTCCTCCTTCCTCTTCGTTAACCTCAGTAAAGGTCAGGCTCGGTGAGGAATTCATTAAGTCACCCTGAGGTGCACAGATGAATTGTCCATCATGCTTACACCTCGTCCCAGGAGAGCTTTAAGGGATCTCCCACCACTTGGTCTCACTGACCGCTCGCATTGATCATCTTCACAGAAGCAGACTACTGGAGATTAAAGACGCTCGAGCCTCGGGCTCCCAGGACGTCATCAAACACACACTCAGTCGTTCCATCCTGCAATTAAACCCGTTGATACCTCGTGACCTTTGCAAGCGCACCGCGACTCGGCTAATTAGGCATCCATATCTAATTGTAGCTTCGGTGTAATTGGCCGCTGAATAATGACTGGTTTTATTGCACTTTGAAAATTTGTTTTGCATATTATGGATTCAGATTGACATGTTTTATCATTTGTCTTCCGAAGTCTTATAGGTTATTCATGTTTGTCTCTGCCTGTCTGTTATCTTTGTTGATTTGTACCTTAAAGCTATTGTATGAGGATGAAAAAGACAAAATGGAGCAGTGCCACAGAAAATGACAGGATGGCAGTAAAACCAACAGATCACCAGTCAAAAAGAGGGCACCTGGAAATAAAAAAAATAAATAGAAAAAACACTCAAGAACTATTTGAGTGTAGGTTTAGTATATTTAAAGGTACAGTGTGTAAGATTTGGTGACATCCATTATTTTATGTTGAATATTGTCTGCATGAGCTAACCCTTCCCATTCGAGCGAGCAGAAAAACCTATGGTAGCTCTTGGTTGTTAATGAAGCTCAAAAGCTTCTGTAAAATATGGCAGACTCTGTAGGATGAACCCCCTCCTGATGTTTATATATATATATATATATATTTATACACATATATTAAAGGTCTGTAGCAAATTACAGTTATTATACATAATATACCTTTGAATTCAGGGTTGATGTTATTTTGGTAAATTTCTCCCACATGCAAATAAAATGTGTGTGTATGATGTTATATATGAAACACATGAACAACATTTGCAAAACATGTATGTATAAAGTAGATATGACTGTATGATTGTGTCACATATGTAAGAACAAAGACCAATTATTCAAATATCTAAGGTTCTAGTTCATCTCTGATTGTGTGTTCACCATCTTTGTAAAGTTTGTGATAAATAGCCCGGCTTCGCCTTCCCGGAAGATAACAGTGACTCTTGTCTGTAGTTTCACTCAATGTATCAGCAGCACAAGGAAAAACCTGAAACGAGTAAAAAGCAATTATTCTGTGTTGCACTTGTTTGTTACTACTGAATAAATCTGGGTCTGAGATCACACATGGCTTCACTTAACAGGAAAGTTTATTTTGTCGGAGACGTAAATGATCTTCTCGTTTGCCTGCGTCTCCCTTGTTTCGGCGAGCGAGAGACTCACTCTTAATCTCTCTCTCATGAAATGAGACTATAAACAATGAGGAATTCACCAGACATCTCCTCTTCCATTCCACCGCCAAAGGTTGAAGTTAGCCTTGGGCAAAGCTGTTAGTGCTTCATGCTCCAGCAATCTGGCAACTACTTCTGTTGGGGAACCTTCGCGCAAGAGTGAGAGGTTGTGTATCTTGGCAGGCGGCGCGGCAGCGTGTGTGTGTGTGTGTGTGTGTGTGTGTGTGTGTTTTGTGAATTTCTTTTCTTTCGTTTGTTTTCAAATGAATCCTTAGTTGTATCGTACACAGAGGAGAAAAAACACAATGAGGTTGTTTGAGTCGCACAACCGACGTATCAGAGACAACTGTCTCTTTCTGACTGATGCTGCGTTCAATCACTGCATGTAGCTTGAATGTTGCATTGACAAGCAAATGCACTGTGTGTTGTGTGTGTGTGTGTGTGTGTGTGTGTGTGTGTGTGTGTGTGTGTGTGTGTGTGTTTGCATCCGGGAAGCTGCCTCATGAAGAAGGTGACACCACAGACAGTATGTAAAGATGGACGTACATCTGTGACTTCACCCGTTGGTTTCTGCAGAGTGCATTTGAAGCAAATTGTGGGCGTGTCACTCGTCACCATCTTGCCGATGCCTAACTCCTCCTACTTCCTGGTTCATCCAAAAATGGGCAAAGAGACGGAGCGCACACAGAGCTGTGGGTGGGCCCATGGTGCCGTCGCATCACCCGCAGTACGTGCCGGGTCAGCCCAGGTGTCAGTCAAGAGGCCACGCCCTCAAATATGCGCACTTTCAAATGCAGATAAGATAAGGATGACTGAGTTAGAAAAAAAAATCCAGCCCCGTAGCGTTGTTATGCAAAAACACGAGACTGATTGAAACCAAAACCAAAGTTTATACAAGGCTAAAACGTGTTTTATTCACCTCTAAAGTTGACCATTTTAACATGGGTGTCTCTGGGGATTTGCTCCCTTTTGGAGTCAGCCTCTAGTGGCCACCTTAAGAACTGCAAGTTTGTTTGTTTTTTCAATTTCCCATGTGCTTCCTCCGTCTGCACCGGAATTTGCCTCTCAGGTGACAAACACATTAAACATGTATGAATGTTTTAGGTGGCATTATTGTTTTTTTGTTTTTTTATTGATATTGCTTTTCAAATGTATCTTTTCAGAGATTACATTTAACCATTATTACCTGTCTGTGATACATCTGTCACCTTAGCCAATGTCATTTTTCAGAAATCGATATGAAAAAGAGGGTGAATCTGCCTGAATTCCCGAGTCATGTTCACTTCCTGTGGCGATACGTTGTGTATGCAGCCGTCTCTCCTCTCTCTCTCATCAGGCCTCCTGCAGAGCATCTCTCTGCTCATTAACCTTTATGATGCCGCACACCCCGCGGCTCTTCTTTTCGGGTGCATTTGCTCCGCTTTATGTTACTCAGGGCCATTTCACTGCTTGACCAGGTGCCTCCTATCACTCTCTGTGAGCTTCTCTCTGCACATGGCTGCCTTTTCCTCTGTCCTCTGATGAAAAGGCTTCTATCAGCAGGGTTGCAGAGTCCTCCTGTTCTCCTCTGCAAACCACCAGAGGGTCTCCTCTAACTCTGCACTGTCCCAGCACATTAAATCAAATATATTGAGCAGCCTCCACCCTATGCCCTCCTTTGACACTCTTTCAAAGGGGAGGGACTTCACAGAAATTTGCTGAATGTCACGGAGAAAACAACCACGCAGCGGGAAGACGACCACGTCAGCATTTCAGTCTCAGCCGCAGAATCGAATCGTCACACTAACTCAATGTCGCTCCTCTGATTTCTCAGCAACACAATCCAATTTCTATTGAGTCACCAATTAAATATAAATCCAATTCAATCTATTTAGCTCTCTTGAAGTAGTTTCTGATGTGTGCACTACCCATGAATATAAGCATTCACTGTTCTCTCAGTGAAAGGTATCATTCAGATGTGCAGGGAATAGGCTCACTGTGCACATCTCTGCCTGATGATCAAAGACGTCTCTTCTCCACTGATTATCTGAGCTCTTGTTCTTTTCACCTTTCTTCTGTAACATCACTGTCTGTATTTTACTATGACTGTCAATGCTGCGAGTCAAGATGACTGTTTTCTGTCAAAGTCATTTACAGGCAACACAGACGAGTAATCACTTAGAGCAAATGTGTCAAAGTCAAGGCCTGCGGGCCAAATCTGGCCCACCACGTCATTGTATGTGGCCTGCGAGAGCTTAAAAGGCGTATAACAATAGAGCCATGTGCGCATATATGGTGTTACATCTCTGCAAATACATATACAATAATTGAATTAATAAAAATCAAATATGGAGAGAAGTAGTTGACAATGTCTTAATAGAGTGATTAGTTATACAGTATGACCGTTAACCCCTGACTTAGAGCATTAAGCTTCCAATGCAGCCTGTAACACTGATATAATAATCCCTTCACACATTCACCGCTGTGTCTCTGTCCAGGCAATTCAATGTGTTTGTTGAAAATGATACCTTGATTTGCATCCAATACATTTTGGTATTAAGTCTCTTGAACACACATTTATTGTGAAAGGTATAGTATGCAAGATTGTGTAAAAAACATACGGCACGTAAAGAAAATGTACCAGTATACATTTGAGCAGCCTTGGCTAAACAAACCTGCAAGTGAGCATTTTCTACATGTGTCACCTTGCACTCCACAGGAAATGGGAACAGATGGTGAGGATAATGAGGTTTGACAAAGAATTCTCTTTTTCAATTTTGTGCAATTGGAGAAGAAAAACAGAAAGAATCCCGTCTTCTCTTCCCAGCAGCCTCCAACCGGAGAGAAAACTAAGGTCAAATGAGCGAGTAATTAATCTCACTCCCATGTATTTTGACATCCTTTATTCATATATTTGCTACAAGAGTAATCTCACATGCTCTAATTAATTTTCTGGAGGGAGTGCATATTTAGCACTGAGCTGCACGGCAGCAGCAGCAGAGTTTGGGTCTAATGAAGCAAAAGCTACACAGCTATCCATTTGTGTTCCATTTTAATGAAATAACTAAACACTGCCTGGGGCCTGAGCGTCAGCGGAGTAAAGAATGCATAACATCGACAAAAAAGGGCTTTTGTGTCCCCACTCATCACACCGCATGTAGATGCAGAATGCCAGAGAATTAAAGTTTAGTTTTTGTTTTTGTTGTTGAACTTAAATGTGATGAAATTGTGCACAATATCCAGCCCTGGAGGTGGCACAATGAAAACACTGGGAAGACCTTTGTTCTCCGTATACGCTTTAAAGACAAGCTCTGTAAACATCCAGGTGAAATACGATGCAACATCCCATAATGTGAAGAAATATACACGTCTGCCATCACCTGCTTGACATTCTGCATGGTGAGGGCTCTATGTGATTCTCAGCGAGTTCTTCCCAGGGCTGAACCAGTGATGTGAATTTTATCATCAGCTCCCGACAACTTTCTCTGTCTTTCTGACTTTGCTTCCTTTATCTCTCTCTGTCTTCCCGTCTTATTCGTTGCTCCCAATTCTGATTCAGCTGACATCACATCACAGACACCCACTTCCTTTGCCTTCTCCTTATCCTCTACAGACATTCTCTCCTTCCTGTGCTTCTTGCCACCTTTACTTTCCCCCCCATCAGTGTCTTTGTGGGTTCCAGTCTGTGGCTGCTGCTTTGCAATCTAATCAAAACTCAGAAACACCTCCCAGAAGGTCCTTCAGCATTTAAAGCCTTAATTTGAAAGTTTCTGTCTGCATATATGGTGCAGTGTATTCATTTTCTGTGTTAGACCTTTAAAAGGTACAGTTTGTAAGGTTCAGTGACACCTAGTGGTGAACCTATGGAAGAAGTCTTTAGTTTTTCAGTTTAGCCCTTACAGGGCTACAGTAAAACATGGTGGTTCCACCTGACTGCGTATATAACCGTCGGTTTAATAACATTAATGTCAGTGTCCGATGTTAAAGTGTCAATTGGACTGACTAATGTCTGAGAGTACATCATGACAGTGATTCTCAACTCTCAAATTTGTTCGTGTTAGCATACCGTGATATTCTGTTCTATCTCAGGTTCAAACAGCACCATCGATTCATTACATACATTTCAGTAGTGATTAGGGTCGCAACTCATCATTAAGCGGTGATCCAGTCAACCAACCCATGTCGTATTTCCTGCTCATGAGCATGTAGGCCTGACCAGGTTACTGAGTGCATGCTCACTTTGGCCAGCATTGCAGAGACAGACTACATATATATATATATATATATATATATATATATATATATATATATGTTTTTTTTTCAAACTCCTTGTTGACACCACCATTGGCCCCGGCAGAGATCCAGTCATGATTACATTAGAGTTGTGTGTTCGGTAACTCTCTGTGGACGTTTGGAATCTAATTATGTTCCGCTCTGCGCACACCAAACACTGCCAGGACATTCCCCCCCCCCCCCCCCCCCCCCCCCCCCCCCCCCCCCCCCCCCCCCCCCACCCCCACCCCTCCTGTTGCATTACTGAGCTTTCTGGGATATCATCTCCTCCTGGAGAAGAAAACACAGATGGCACAGTGGAATGTATGTGTTCAGGGCTAAATGGGCCATGAACATTGTGGCCTGACCTCTTGTGTGCACATCTCGAAAAGAGAAAAATGCACCTTTGCCACCCTTGTCCAAGCCTCCCACCCCCTCCCCTCTCTTGTCCCCCTTCTGTCTTAGCTCTCTCTGTCTCTCCAGGGATTCAACTGAAAAACCTGCTGCAGTTCTCATCACTCTAACTTCCTCTAAGCCAATAAGACGCGTGTCAGCGTGATGTCAAGTTGTAACAGTCAAAGTCATTTACATACTGCGGCTCCACAGGGAGACGTCAGAGCGGACATATGGACAAGATTTTGTTAGTCATTACAATTAGTTCATTCTCTCGCTGAGGCCGTCAGCAGCCTGTCGTCATGGCGGTTTATCACCATGTTCTCAGCAGGATGAGGCTAACAACAAAGATCCTGCAGCGGACATTAACACTACCTGTCATAATGATGCTGACTTGGCAGATAAACACAAACTGAATGGTTCCATGGGAGCGTGTTCACCTGCTTTGGCCTTTTTCCAAATTTACATTTTATTTGATTTCATAAGAGCAAAAGAGAGAGACATGGAAATAATCCCCATTGCTACTATTATCATGTCATGTCTCCAGTGATCTGATTGGTCGGGGTACTGACAGGTTTTAAAGGTCCAGTCTGTAAGATATAAATGGACTGTGTACAAATTATTAAGTTCATGTGTTTGATTCACTAGATGTCATGAAATCCTACACATGTACTTTGACGGTGCTGTGTAGAAGATTGTATTAAAATGTACTAAAAATGAAAAAATATCGAATAGAAGATAGAATGTTTTATGACTACTTTGACAAATGATTAATTGTTTCCATGACTCTACCATCAGCCTTTTATATTTATACAAGGGACGGGTCCTCTCTATGGAGGCCGCCATGTTTTTACAGTAGCCCAGAATGGAGAAATTGATTTGTAATGATAAGTGAAAGGTCAGGGTCTCTTGCATTCTTGGGTGGACATAGTGAGGTGAGGGGTTATATCTAATTAATTTGATACACTGTGTATTTATTTTTTCCTCTGTTGTTTTCAATGGACAAACTGTGTTTTGGAATCGCTAAATATTTGTCATGATCTTTTTAAGGAGACATTTTGGTAATTACTAAATAATATGTATTCAATATTTAATAGCCCCCCAAAACTGACTCACTGTTACTGTTTGTATTACACAGCAGATGTAAGATTCTACTGATCCCCGCTGTCATTGATTTTCTTCACTGTGACAATCGACACCTTCTGAGCCGTGCGTAATTAACTCAACTGAAACGCAACAGCTCATTAAAGCCGCTCGGTCACAGACACAAATATTTGAAGAGGAAAGCGGATCCTTTGGTTGCAGCCATTTTTGGTCATGTGTCCCATAATTGCGCAGGAGTGAAGGGGAACAGATGAAAAGGCATGGCAGACTGTTTGTGTCTGTCTCTTAGACTCATTTCTTAAAGCATCTGTTCTAGAGGGAGCCTCCAGCTATTTTTATTTAATTATTTTCACAGTCAGCTGATGTTGCGCATACAAAGTCACCCACTGTGCATCTCTCTGGGTTGTGTAATGCCATGCAACTCCTCCTCTGTCTAAACATAGACCACCAATAATCTGGTGAACTCATCATGGCTGTTGTCTCTGAGCTGTGCCATTGTCCACTGACCTGAACCCTCTCAGGCTCACAGCTGACCAGAGGACGGGAAAAGCCGCCCACACATGCTGCATAGTGCGAGTCACTCTCTATGAAACCAACCCCAACTCTGACTTATCATTAGACAACAAAAAAGAAAGTACAACATACGTGTTTATCATAAATCATTCATTAAGTCTAGAGTTCCTGGAGACTGACTTTACATTGAAGGACACAAGGAGCTGAGATAAATAAACAAAGTGAAAGTGACAGAGTTGATCTTCCTCCATACATATATATATATATATATATATATATATATATACACACACATACATATACGTATATATACATATACATTATCTTTTATAATTATTATCTTACACTCTTTTGCTACTAGATGTGTCAATATGATGATGATGATTGCATTGTGTGTCTTACACTTGTTTACATTTTGTGGATATAGTTATGTGTATGTATCCATATGTATGTGGATGTGTATTATGTGCACATAGATTTTCATATATACAGTGCATTTCTATATGTACATGTATGATATGGGTACATGGGTTACACGAGTGTATATACATAAATACACAAACACACCCACATGTATATATGGATGCTTATGAGCTGTTCAAAAGAAGAAGTCCCTACAATAAGTAGTAAGACTCATCACTGCATTGAAACATGATTACTTTACGTTAAATGGCGCATTTATTTGCTGACATGGCTTAAAGTGGACCACAACAATAACACACAGGCTCAGACAGAGTCACCATGCAGCCACTGATCTGCGCTGCTGTTACCGTATAGTCCTGTATGTTCAGGGACATTATCTCACGCTGGGGACTGGTAACACCCTGCGCAGTCACAGTCTTTGATGTAATTAGGACATTTCTCTGTATAGGCTGGAAGCCCCCTTGAAACAGCTTGTGGATAATTGTCCTCACCTGGAGTGTGAAAGGATTTCATGTGGCTGATGAAATAATGATTCCAGCCTTTCAAACAACCCTCATGAAAGCATGAGAGGACAAGGCCGAAGATTCAAGTGCTCACAAAGCAACGAGACACGGGCTCGTTTCACGCAGGGTTTATCGGCGACATTAACCGCCTTGCTTTTTACACCGAGCTCCTTCTCCTTTCACTCTCGCACAACGCTAAATAACACCTCTCCCGTGATCATTATTGAGTGCCAAGCCTTTACAAGCTTGTCGGTGTCTGTATACATATGGCCAGCACCTGAACACCCAACCCCACCACCATTCCTTAAAAGCTTCACGATCACAGATTGAATCATTCACGTGGTGAATGAGGAATGGTCCTTATCGGAGAAATCAATTAATGGTGCTCACCATGGGAATGTGCACGTGCACCACTTCTGACACAGCGTGACAGTTTAAGCTCTCACTGACAAGATCAAAGCTGCAGACAGTGTGTGTGTGTGCGTGTGTGTGTGAGATTCTGCCCAATGAGGTGCTGCAATATTTTTAGTGTCCTTGAAAGAAAGATTGAATGGACGAGGAAAAGGGCCGAAGATAACAATGAGGCATCTTTAGATGAGTACGATTCAAGATTTTTTTTAATCTATTTGTATCACTTAAATCAGTTTTAAAATGCATCACAACACATTATAGTAAAAGTGCACATGAGCAGCTCTTCATGAAACTGTGATGAAGTGAGCGGATTCCAAGAAGCTGAAAACGTATTCAAAGGGATCATTTGTGATTGCTGTTGCTGTTGCACACATATGCATGTAAATAAATGAATAAATATATAGATAAAGAATAAAAAATATAAATACATATATGTATATACACTGTATATATAGAATAACAGAATAACCTGTTTAACAAATGAATTTGAAGATAAAGAAAAGACAACTCTACCAAGTCTTTTGAAAAATGAATGTTCTGCCTCTTCAAGTCATTAGTCAGATAACAAGTGGAAACAAATGGAAAATCAACAAAATGGCAGACAGTTTGATTTATTATCTGTTCAAATGACAAAATTACCAGTGAAGGAAAGAAAAAAGGAAAGGGGAGAAGGATGAAGAGTATAAAAATATTTTTTGTAAATTGAATAAGGAATAGTAATGAGACGGGAAATGAGGAAAGATTAAAGGAGGTTTTTTCTTTGAGATAAACCAATTCGATATATTTTTCAATCTGATCATTTTCAAAACTTTCTTCATTTGATATTCAGATTGAATGATGTCGTACGTGTAATAAAATCATACCTTATGCTGTCATAAGACTGTCACGTTGGTTAAAATGATTTGAATGGCTGAAATTAGATACACTATTAAAAGAGCTTGGATTCAGTACTGGCCCCTTCAATGGAAATTTGTCTACATCTTATATTTAGATCAGAGTTGCCCTTTAAAACACTGCCTGCTTATTACAGCTGTTAATATCATCTGCATGTGCATTTTATTCATTTATCCATTTACTTCACTTCAGAATCAGAATAGACATAGACAGTTAACTTTGTTGCTCAAAATGTACAATGATTAAAATAAAATAAACAAGGATTGGCAAACAGGCAGAGTTCACATGCAGTGAGCTGCACCAGGAAACAATGGCTGGAGCATCAGACTCTCAACGGCATCAAGAGGAAGGGAGGGGAGGGGAAGCTGATGCAGGAGCAGATAATCACACAGATGCAGGAAGAGCAGAGAGAAATGTATCTTGAACATGGTGAGTAATCCAAATAATACATGTCATCTCAAGTGGAGGACAGGGAATGACCTTTAGTAGCAGGACAGGATGTGACAGCAGAGCTTCTCCCACCACGACTCAGGATTTTGTGGAACTGAACAATTGAACCGACACAAACAGACTGAACGCAAATTGATTTTTTTTTAAGTGTCAGATGTTCAGTTGTGGTAATGAACTCAGATTCATTAGGAGCTGATATCTGATTTGTTTCATTATATGTTTGTGATGGCCTTGAGTCCACTAAAAACTAAAAATAAACACACACACACACACACACAAAAGATGGAGACCTGCTTGTGACCCATTGAACTTGTGAACCTGTTGAAAGTTGTCGTCTTCAAAGTCTGAGCATCTCCTCTCTCTCTCTCCTTGTCAGCCTTTGCCTGTCTCTGTTTTCTATTTGTTGTCATCAGCTCTGGCTCTGCCAGTTACTGTCTCTCTCTCTCTGTGTCTTTCAGTGCAGAGAGAGATGCAGAACTTTCCTCCTTATGAAAGCCGCACTTTGTGCCCATGGCTCTGTGGCATCTCTGCACACTGACAGGACATGATGCACACCGGCGGGAGACACCTAACTCATCATCCTAATCCTTTCATTCCTAATTTAATTGCTCTCTTTGAGAACCATGGATACTCGAGCTGTGATAATGTGGCAGATCATTATTCCTCAGCAGAGGAGAAGAACAGAGGCGCTGAAACTTCTCCGCTGACTCGGCTAAACACAAACTGTACAAAATAAACAACTCACCAGATTTAGATTTGCAAGTTCACTTATGCAATCAAAGGATTTGTGTCATCTTACAGCCTGAGAACATGGAGTTTATAACTCTCAGACCAGCATTTGATCAATGCTTAATGTGAAGTGGCACAGGGGGGTTGTTGACAGGTCTTTTTATGAAATCATTTTAGCTCAGGGGCCACATACGCCCCCATTATAATTACAGAGGTCGGACCAGTAAAATCAAGGCAAAATCGTTCCCTTTAAGTGCAAAAAAAGTACAAGTACATCCTGAAGATGTGCACATTTAATGAATTATCTTAGGCCACCATGTTGCACAACTTTGTTTTTACAGTGAACCTATCTATGTGAGTGGTTGGTAGAATGTTTTTCTCTTAATGAGCACTCAAAGTTCTTTACTGTACAGTTGGTAGCATTAAACCTTGCACCCAGATGTGACACAAAGCACAGCCATTTGGGGTCCAGTTTCTAACTATGGACACTTCAGCATGTGGAACTTCGAATGCTGCGATCCAACTGATGACCCGTTGGCGGTTTATGCTAGATCCTGCCATAACGTTTTCTGGCACCTCCCACATTGGGATCAGAACCTCAGACTCCCTTATGCAAAACAACATACATTCGAGGATGGAATGAGAGGCTGGGATTTGAACCCACGATCTCATACATACTCGATGCATGCCCTACCTCTAAGCTAAACCCACCATGTTAACTTTTCATTGAGAATACATTTTTGTCTTTTTCTTCCCCAACTGAAGCTGTACTTAAATCTCCTTTTTACTTTAGGTTATTTTATATTTAATTTCATAAAAACGGGGGAAGCACAGGGGAGGCAGGAAGAGAGAGAGAGAGAGAGAGAGAGAGAGAGAGAGAGAGAGGGAGAGAGGGAGAGAGGGAGAGGGAGAGGGACTGAAGCCAGCGCTGCAGCTGTTTCCATGTTTATCATCCTGTTGACTCTCAGATAATTATATCTTCTATTGATCTATATATAATTCAGTTTGTGAAAACAACTGTGAATGATGAATTCTATGGACATATACATATTTATCTGCTCATGTCTAATTGAATAGGCAGTGTATAGTTTCATGGCGTACAAGGTTACAGAACAAGAGTACATATGTCTATAGGGACTGAGGATAA
>JAFBJT010091808.1:2895-36688 GCA_016785325.1 Chascanopsetta lugubris | reverse complement strand
AGAGCTTGTGTGAACATCTTCACCCCCCCCCCCCCCCCCCCATTACCCCGTGTGTGACCAAGAGCCGTTACATAACATGCAGTTTCTCACCCCTGTGTGTTTGCAGCGGACTCTGCCCTGGGGAACCTTCTCCAGTCTGCGGCTGCAGAGCCCCACCGACAGCGACGACGGCCCCATCATGTGGGTCAGACCCGGGGAGCAGATGATCCCTCTGGCGGACATGCCCAAGTCGCCTTTTAAAAGGAAAAGGTGTGTGGAAGATAGCAAAGCTGTTTTCGGACATGCCCCCCCCCGTGTAGGTTCGCTAGATCATTGGGCCCTTACTCTGCCACGCTTACGTCTCCAGGTCCACCAATGAGATCAAGAACCTGCAGTACCTGCCCAGATCCAGCGAGCCGCGGGAGATGCTGTTCGAGGACCGGACGAGAGCTCACGCCGATCACATCGGTCAGGGCTTCGAGAGACAGACTACTGCTGCCGTGGGCGTGCTGAAGGCTGTGCGCTGTGGAGAGGAGTAAGTACACAGTGGAGTTATACCTCCAGTGTCTGGTTGTTGACCAGTAAACATCATTTGATTCATTCAATTTAATTGCCCCACAGCACTGACGTTCCTGCCCGGATCACCAAAGACGTTGTATGTTTCCATGCCGGAGACTTCCCAGATGTGGTCATGAGGCTGCAGCTGGACCTCCACGAACCTCCGCTGTCTCAGGTGGGTCCGCTCGGTGTAACTTGGTGCACCTTGCTAGTGCTTCAGAGCCGCATGAATCCTCCATGGCACGAATTCAACGAGGTGCTAGAGACGCACCAAACACACACTTTGACCCACATTGACACGGATAACATCTCACATACCTCTGCTGCACATTCATTATGCGACGCACCCGTTCCACCGAGTCCCAAAGGTGCCGTGTTGGATTTAGATCTGGTGGCAGAGGAGGCGGTTTGAGGATAGTGATCCGAGTCGGGTCGAAGAAAGCAGTTTGAGATGGCACGGAGCAGGAAGCAGTCGTTATGAGATGTGTACGCTGTGGTCGCAAAGGGCTGGACATGATCAGCGACAGTACTCGGGTAGACTGTGGCATTTAAATGAGGCTCGGTGAAGGAAATCTCCCCCCTACAGTTACACATACATCCTCTTCACCATAGTTGCTGCCGTGTGATTGGATAATTGCGTTAACAAGTGGTTGAACAGATGCAGTGGCTTCAGATATCGTAGAGGTAATTTACACAGACGATTATTAGAGGCGCTTTCTCTTCCATCATCTTGATGTTGCACTCAGTGCATATGTAATAGTATCTTGCCATATCAACTCTAATATGTCCGCTTTGTACTTGTCGTCGTATCACAGAAAAACCTCATTGAGCAGAAGAAAAAAAGTAAAGCCAGAGCTTCTCTGTGATTTCTGACCTGCCACATTGTCTCTTTGTAATCAGTTTAAGTCGGAGGAAGTCCTCTTTGTTATTCCGTTAGCCCATGGAGTACATCACTTGATCTCTTCTTTTATCCTTGAACTGCTGAATCACACGTCTTCCTGCCTCCACAGTGTGTACAGTGGATTGATGACGCCAAGCTGAACCAGCTCCGGAGGGAGGGGATCCGATACGCCCGCATCCAACTTTACCACGATGACATCTACTTCATCCCCAGAGGTGTCGTCCACCAGTTCAAGACGGTGTCCGCTGTCTGCAGCCTGGCGTGGCACATCCGACTCAAACAGTATCATCAACATGAAGAGAAAGAAGAAGAGAAGGAGGAGGAGGAGGAAGAAGAGGAGGAGGAGGAAGAGGAGATGTGCACAAGCAAAGAAGTCACGCTTCATATCAAAGAGGAGGAGGACGAGGAGGAGGAGGAGGAAGAGGAAGACACCGATGAGGAGGCGGAGGTGAAAAGGAAGGTGTGTGACCCTGCTGCACCGATGAAGCTAGAGCAAGAAGACGTCAGAGTAGGGGAGGGGCCGCAGTCACTAATACCGCCGCAGTTTTTCAAGGAGGAAGAGCAAGAGAGCAGAGCAGACACGAAGGAGCCCTCGACAACACAGTCTGCACTTTTTGCAAAGAAGGAGAGGGACGACGGTGCACAAACACTAATAGAGCCCAAAGCCGAGGACGAGGAGAAAGGGAGAGGTAAGGGTGGGGAGGAGAGGGGTGCGGAGACGTGCCAGACGCCGCAGAGAGTCCCGGAGGAGAGCGGAGTGGACGGCGCATCGCTAAAATCACTACAGCAAGTCAGGAAGGAGAATAGCGTGGAGGAGGAAAAGCAGCAGAAGCCCGCGGTGCCGGGTCAGGCTCCGAAAGAGAAAAGTAAAGAGAGCGTGACAAACACTTGTGGCGCGCCTGTCAAGAAGGAGAAGGAGAAGGGAAAGCGAGAGAGGGACGACAAAGAGAGGGTGAAGGAGAAGAAGGACAGGGGCAAAGAGAAGGAGAGGGAGAAGAAGGAGCGGCCGAAAGACAAGGACAGGGAGCGGGAGAGGACGAGGGAGCAGGAGAAGGCAAAGGGCGAGCCGGCGAGGGACGGGAGCTCGTCGGCGCCGCTCTTACCGCAAGCGAGGAAGAAGGAGGAGGAGGAGCGGACGCGGGAGGGCGGCAGAGTCTCTCAGGGCTCCCAGCACGCGCAGAAAGAGGAGAAGTGGGCCAAGGAGTGGGACCCTCAGAAGACACAAGGCCACGTGAAGCGAGAGAAGGAGCACGACAAAGAGCGGGGGGGCACACACGGAGCCCCCCACCCTCGGCCGGACAGGGAGGAGGGCCGAGACCCCGCCTCCCTGCACAAACACAAGTCGTCGCACGGGAAGAAGGAGAAGAGCGGGCAGCGGGAGGGCGAGGCAGCCAAGGCGAAACCGGGCAGAGAGGAGGGCAAGACGGGCGCGCCCAAACCGAATGCGAGCGTTCAGGTCAAGAAGGAGGCGCGGAAGGACGTCAGCAGCAAAGACGAGAGGAAGAAGCTGCCCCCCGCGCCGCCCGAGCACAAACCACCACGGACGCTCATCACCTTTGACCTCTTTAAGCCCATGGAGGCTCACCAGACTCTGGCCCTGTCCTTCACGGACAGCCGCTCCAAGACGCACTACCACGGCGGCACTTCCTCCAAGCCCGGCTCGGACATTCGGACAGTTGCGCCCTCGAAAGGACCAAGAGTAAAGGACTCGGTGCAGGGGAAACCCGCCACGCCCGTTCAGGACACTCGGCCACAGCAGCACTTGTTCAAACAGCCCCTGAAAACACACACGCCCCAAACAGATAAAGACTTCTTACTATGAATGTCTGGATGTCGAGTCTTCTATTTTTACGGTGCAACGTATGCCGCAGCTTTGTTAAAAAAATTTAAAAAAAACATTTGAAAAACTATCCTTCCTTTAGACATGGACAAATTTGTAATTAGACAAGCAGGTGCATTCCATTACTTTGCTGACATTGCTCCGGCGGCGTAGAGACACGTGGATGCGCTCCCCCAAGTATTTTAACAGTGCCCAAGAATGTAAGCTAAGTAGCTCACTTCACGTCTGTTAGCGAATGTATGTTGGCTCTTTACAAAAATGTAATGTGACCCGTGTGTCAGTGCCTGTGCACTACTTAGCTTCGCTCTTCAAGCACCCACTTTAGGTACTGGACTCGCCAATCTGAAAACAACCATTCTCACCCCCTGCTGTAGGAATCACCTGTGTTCACTGTTTGGAGAGAAAACAAATGTCAGCGAGTCACAGACCTCCCGCTGAAATCCTGTCCGCCATGTTGCTTTAGACGATGGGGTCCGTTGTTTCCAACACTCCAAAAACCGGAGGAAGTCGTTGTTTTCAGACTGGACTCTGACTCACACAGGGCTGTAAATGATACTGTATTTACCAAAACTGTACAGTATAGATGTTATTAGCACCAATGTGAGAAAATGTATACAGAAAATGCATATATTTTTTGTAAGACAAGTTTTATTTTCCATAGAACTTATTTATATTATTTACTGTCTGTTTTTATTTGAAACCGATGTATGTGAAAATTTTGTTGTAAATACATTTTATTTCCTAAGATAAGACTTGGTAGTGTGATTTATACTCTGATCAGAACCTCTCAATAAATGGTTCAAAATATGGAAGTAGTCAGAGTTAATGTCTCTCCTGTGTCTTATCATCATCTCTGTAGCTTCCAAGCTGCCTCATAGGATTGTAAAAAACATTTTTTTTAAACTTTAAAGGTACAGTGTGTAGGATTTAGTAACAAGTAGTGGTTATGCTGCATTTTGCAGCTGAAACCCCCCAAACCATATAAAAGAACCTGTGGTAGATTCCAGTTTCCATTGAAACTCAACAAGCCTTTAGTTTGTCTATTGAGTACAAACCATGGCGGCACCCATACAGATAATGCGCTCCTGATCCAAATGTAAACAGCCCATTCTGGGGTAATGAGGCGATTTCACACTCATTACAGTAACTGTATAATCATCCTATGACGCTAATAGAAACGTGTAAACACTGTCGACAAAATGTTACACACTGGACCTTTAAAACGTTTCAGAGAGGACAAGATTTTACTACCAAGGGGCCGATATCCTGATACTTCAGATAAAGCACTTGCCCAATAAACTGATAAAGGAAATAAAACTCAAGCTTTTTGGTGTCTGCACAGTGCAAAGCAGATATGCAGAGAACATTCTAAGGTACATTCAAATGATAAATAGTTTCAGTGATAGCTGGAGATTCAGCGATGTGCTTACAAGTACTTGAGGGAAGTGATGAAGATTTTGATCTGCTCTGCAGAAACAGTCAGATGTAACAGTGATTCCACAAACAGGCTTCAAAGGGCTTAATGGTACATGATGCAAAGTGCAGTAGTGTAAGATGGACACAGCAGACACCGCTGCGTTTGTGGACATGTAGCGTGAGCTCCCAACCACCAGCAGTGAAAAGGTGAATCACAGACCAAGATGTGGTGTAATGAAGAACTAGTGAACCAAGGTGCAGTCCATCATTCATTGTTCACTTTGGATAGCATGCACCTGATTCGCCCGATTCACACCCTCGAAAACCGAGTGGAGGAGACAGCGCCGGGACAACAGCTCTGATCAGCTGACTACATCCTCTGTGACTTGCCGACTCCTGGCTTTTGTCTCCGCTTGTTAAAAAAACATGTACATCACAGTGTCTAGAGCCACGTGGAGCGCTCTGATAATGGAACTTGCTGTAATTAATGTCACTCTACGCAGTGACTTTCATTCAATTTACATATAAAAAGCTTGAAAGCGCATAATGTCATGTCAGCTTGACACGCAGTGTGCATAACGAAGGTCTGTGCCAGCTTTGGTGTCAACCCGGTCTGATCGGATTGGTGCATCCACAGCTAGAGAAGCCTTAGCGTGGGAAAAAGAAGAAGTTATTGTCCTGATCAAAGCCCAGTCGTGAGCTTCAGTCCCTCCTGTAGTGAAACACACTGTGTCCCAGCTCCACCAGCGCTCCACCCAGCAGCACCCACAGAGGGACACACACTACACTGACCCACATGTCGGCCAGCCTCTCCAGGTGGGAGCACAGGGTCAGGCAGAAGGCCAGCTTCAGCAGCAGGGCCGCCAGGTACCACAGCCTCTTCTTCAGGCTCTGCTCGCCCTCCCTGGGGTCGAAGTCCGGCTTGCAGCGTCCCGCCATCTTCACGATGAGCATGAGGATGAGGACGGTGTCGAAGGTCCAGATGGGCAGGAAGATCAGGAACCAGCTCCAGTCGATCTTGGAGTCCAGCTTGAGGACCAGCATGATGAGGAAGAAGAGGGCGAAGATCCAGGAGAGGAGCACCCGCTGGGCCAGGGACATCTTCATCTACAGAGGACTGGCAGGGAGCCAGTGTCACCCAGCACCAGGAGACTGAAGAGGGGGGGGGGGGGGGGGAAACCACGGGGGGGGGGGGGGTGGAAACCACAGCCAAGGACAAACACACAGTACTACTCACGGGGCTGGGGAGACTCAAACACACCTGTAAACAAGCAAACACAAACATTTGATGGTCAAATGACAGACAATCAAAATCCAATCTGGTCAGTTATCAACTCTATCAGCACTATTTGTGCTACATTAGCATGGACGCTAACCTAAAGCTAGTGTCTGTTAGCTAGAATGTCTCAGCTAACTTATATTAGCATGAGTGCAAGCCAGATTCTACTGTCTGTTAGCAACTAGCATGCTTCAGCTAACTCACAAACCACCAAACAGTGACGCGAAAATAAAGACTCACACCTCGTTCACTTCAACAGAAACCCACTTTTCTTAAAGCCGGAGTTTGAAGAACAAAGTGTACGACGCGGAGAGCAGCGTCGACATCTTAAAAGAACAAACGATACGAGGAAATCAAGAGTGGTTAGCTTCGGCTGCTGTCGCTGACTGGTACACTTCCGGCTTTATGTTTTTCAGAGGAAAAGCATACTATCGACGTGCTGGTTGGGATTTATTTTGAAAAGGTAAATGCAGCGTGTACGCCATTTCCAGACAAAAGCTTTTTGTCTGTCAAGGTTTGTACCGACGAAAATAACAATAATAATTATGATGATGGTGATAATAATAATAATAATAATAATGATGATAATAATGATCATAACATCAATAATAATAATAATGAATTAGAACGAATGAAGGTGCATGAATTATTCTCTGAGAAATCAATTAAAATTCTGAAAAAACAAAAATGCACACCCTACATCAGGATAAATGATGAAGCAAGTGGATCTGCATGATCATATTGAATTCCTGACCTATGATCGATCCATCCACTGTGTCGCTCCTGACTAAGACAAACAAACAAACTATTAATACGTAACCTTGTAACACATGTAAACATGGAATGTCCGGTCACACTCTACTGTCTGGTCAAAGTTTCCCCAAGTTGTGTGTGTGTGTGTGTGTGTGTGTGTGTGTGTGTGTGTGTGTGTGTGTGTAGTGGGGAGGGGGCACTGCATCAGGGGACTTTGGACTCATGACCTCAATATTTTTAAAAGCCTGACTGAAGCTTTGACGATAGGAGGCTTAATGGAGCGGGACTAAAACTAAAGTGCCTCCTCTCTTCTTTAAGACCCACCAGTGCAACGCCACACTCTGTACACACACACACACACACACAAATAACAAAATAACAAAACAAAAAATCACTCTGCACAAATATTCTAGTTCCAGCAAATGTCATTTCCAACAGAGATGACGCGTGATTTTAAACCTTACTAAAATGTATTTATTGTTTTTACTGGGCTAGTATAACAAATTAATACAAAGTACGACTCTGTAGACATCATAGATTGTCAAAAAAGTAAAGTACAAAACGCTTGAGGTAAAACATCATATGAAAAAGATTAAGTTAAAAAGCCCTTATTAAAATCTGAATTCAAGGTCAAAGCTCACTTTACACCGACAAGCTGTCCTAAAAACCAACGATGCACTTTTATTTACAACCAAGTGGTGGCGCAAAATACAGTGTGGGAGACAACATTCAGTCAAATGTCTTTTTTCAACTGTAAACAACAAACATTGGCATATTTTTCCAGCTAATACAGAAAAGCGAATGCTGCCACACTGATGCTCTAAAGAGGTGAGTTGCTCGTTCGTCCTTTGGAGCCACAATAAAAAAAAACATTTTCAGAGGCTGTCGTACAAAAGTGAAACGTCATCGTCGAGTTCCTGTCGTGATGAATGAAGGTTTCAGACATTTTTTTTAATTTGGACGTCGACTGAGACATTCATCCCCACAGAGGAGGTGTGTGAAAACCTTGTGACGCCGAACTGTGGTGGCAGGATGCGGAGCGGGTTGTCCGCTGAGCAGATGATTTGATGCTCCTTCAGACCCTCAACATACTGACGTGGTCCAAAACAAAATGGACGCTGATGGTTGTTTCTTTGATTGTGTGATTAAAAAAAAAATAAAAACGATATATACACAATGTGTGTGTGGTGGATACGGCTAAAAGTGCTACATGAATACAATCAATTACTAATGTGAAAATGAGCTGCCCCTCTTCAGATGATAGAATAAAAACACTACTAATGAAAAGATGAAAGCTCATTCCTTTGCCAAGGCCAAACAACCGCCTCATTAAATCATATTTGAATTCAATAGATTTTTACATACACTCATAAATATCTTAGCATCCTAATTGTCTGAAGAATTTTCTTCATTCAGCTCCTTTTCATTCAAATTCTTTTTTTTATTTGGAGGGTGAATGAAACAAAACTATAGAAATAAATAAATAAGAACAAATGAATCCCTTGTTGTTGTTTTCAAACCCACGCCGATGTAGTGTTACAAGGTTTTCACTCACCGCTTGGAATGGAGTCGTCATGGAAACCCATGGAAACAACAGTAAATAAAGATGGTACCCATGTATTGAAGTGTGGTAGTGTTCTTTCATCGTTGATCACTGACGTGCGCGGTGGAAACCTTGCCCACAGCTACACCGTGCTCTGCCTGCTCTCGCGCCCGTACCCCATCGCCTCCGACGAGTGAGGGGGGAAATCGATAAATATCCCGTCCGAGTCCGAGTCTGCAGACTCCAGCCCTTGTCCGATGATGGTTTCGGGGCTGGACGATTCGCTGGGCGGCGAGGAGGACGCCCCCTTGCTGAGATCAGTCATTGTTGTTGTGGCTTCGGTGCCGTGGAGAGCTCCTGAGGAGTGGAGGGGGAGGATGGAGGGAGACGAGAGGGGCAAGGCCATGGCGCTGGCGCTGGCCTGGACCATACCTGCCAGTGACAAGACACCTGGTTTATTACGGACGATGACTTTATGATTGTTTTCCAAAAATATATCAATGGATCTTAAAGGGTGCAGTGTGTAAGATTTGGGCCAATTTTCAATTCTCTTATACTGATAGAAATAGATTTACAAAACAATTATATACAGACATTTTGACCAATGTATAACCATCAAATGTATGACCTGCTGTTTACATTAGCCGAAAGAGAGGACTTTAAAGGTATATTTACATCATGTCAACACTTGGCGGTCTGAGAGCGCGCGTCAGAAAGTACTGCCCGGTCAACAAATCGCCATCGTAGTACACATTTCTGGCCAGAGCCCTGTGTGCAATATGCACATTGACCCAAAAAATGTCAACGAATCTCACACACTGTACCTTTGATCTTTTCTCTTACCATTGAACTGCGAGCCCACACACAGCCTGTTGGAGGAGGGGCCGGAGAGTTCAGCAGATCCCGGCGCCAGGTCAGTGTAGGCCAGGCCTTGTTCCTCCAAGCACGATATGATCTCACAGGCCGAGTGGCGTCGGATTCCTCCGCTGCCGACGGAGCTGGCATCTGGGTCGTACTCAGCCACCGGGGTCAGCAGCAGGGGGATGTTGTAGCTCTTGGATCGTACCACAGGGTTTTTAGACGCCTGATCCGCGGACTTGGGCCAGCCCCACGGCAAACGCTTCTCTGGGGGGGAACGAGAGGAGCTGATTAAGAAAAGGGAGACATTCCGCAAATACCATCCACTAATCCGGATTCATGACCTCACTGTCTCACCCAGGACACAGTAGTGGTCTTCAGCACCGTCTGCGGAGTAGAGCCCGTGGGTGCCCAGGTAGGGTGAGACCACCTTCTGAACCAGAGACTCCAGCCTCAGGTACTCCTCGTTCACACCACGAGACTCATGGACCCCCTGGATGAGATAAGATCAACTTTATTGATCCCACAGTGGGGAAAGTTCACTAATATAAAAGAATAGTACTACTACTCCTTATAGCTGTTATAGAGATACAGTATTAATAACAGCATCAATAGTAATAGTAATGATACTACTACCGCTACTACTACTACTAATAATAATAATAACAATAACAATAATAATAACAATAACAATAATAATAATAATAATAATAATAATAATAATAATAATAATAATAATACTAATAATAATAATAATAATAATAATACCCCTAAATACCCCTCACCTCACCCTTCACTTCCATGAATGTAGAACCCATAGTGGCCTTGAGTTATCATTTACATTTAAAGCGCATCTACTTTGTCCAAAACATGGTGGTGCAACCTTGCGGGCTCATGAAGTAACTCTGAGGTGCTCAAATCAATGTTGTTGTTGTTGTTTTTTTGCTGACTTGCATCACGAGGAGCTGGAATGTGCAAACAGTGAGGAAGGAAACGTGCAGTAACGTCTGTACCTGTAAAATAAGCAGCATCTGTGTAACAGAGGGGGGAACACGGGCCCGGGGTCGAGACAGGGCGTCCTCTAACTTCACACTTAAGACAATGGTGTTCCTGAAGTGGAGCAGAGCGAGCTGTCGCACTGAGGGCTCCTTACCCTGCACACGGGGAACAACAACAACAACAACAACAACAACAACACAACGGTTTGAGATTCACACTGTTCGGGCGACAAACACAGAAAAACAAGCCGAGTGTGCAGAGGTCCATGCACCTGAACTGGATGAAAGATGGCCTGCAGCATGGAGAGGACGTCACAGAAGAAGAAATCCCACGTCTCTGCCAGAGAATCGAGCAACTTCTGACCTGTGACAACAACAGGGCACTTGTTAAAGGTGCGCTACGTAGGATTTCGTCGTATTTGGTGGCGACCTATTCTCTTTCAAGCATGGAAGTAAACCACTGGTGGCCTTCCATGAATGAGACCTGTTTGAAATGAAAAAAAAACAACAAAACAAGATATACTGACAGATATATGTTCAGTCCATACAACTAAGTTTGTTCATGTGGGTCTGCTCCCAAAATAAACATGTTGGGCTCATTTTATGGTCATAAAACAGCTTCAGGTGATTATATCTTCACACTGACTCCAGTATAATTATTCTTACTCCATCTGAAAAGATACTTTTGTCTAAATCTTGCCTAACTGGAGCTCAACAACTCCATGAATCACAGCACACTCATGTCATGTGGTATCTAAGCAGCTGTACCTTCATAGAACCTTATCTTGTCCCGGAGGATGACCATGCCTTTAGTCAGCAACTGGTTCTGTGGGACGAAGGTAGATAGATACGAAGAAGATACTGTCACTGTCAGCGCTGCTCGGAAACTACAAACAGTATTGAAGGTAGAATTGAATTATTGAATAAAGTTTGACCTCAGTGACAAAGTTACCTGAAGGTATTCGGAGAAGAAGGAGCCCAGCTCTGTCTTCAACAGATGCCTGAAAAGAAAACATTATATAATGAAATCTGATCAACCACAATTAGATAAGTATGTGTGTGTGTGTGTGTGTGTGTGTGTGTGTGTTTGTGTACTACATTAAACCACAGAAAGAACAGTACACACTGTTTCCAAACACCATGTTTTCCTGTATTTAAAAGCAGATTATGTTGTCTAGTTGTAGAAATGTGTGTCCTAGAGCTGCACAGTGGTGTAGGTGTGTAGAAACGCGTGTCCTAGAGCTGCACAGTGGTGTAGGTGTGTAGAAATGCGTGTTCTAGAGCAGCACAGTGATGTAGGTGTGTAGAAATGCGTGTTCTAGAGCTGCACAGTGGTGTAGGTGTGTAGAAACGCGTGTTCTAGAGCTGCACAGTGGTGTAGGTGTGTAGAAACGCGTGTTCTAGAGCAGCACAGTGATGTAGGTGTGTAGAAACGCGTGTTCTAGAGCTGCACAGTGGTGTAGGTGTGTAGAAATGCGTGTTCTAGAGCAGCACAGTGATGTAGGTGTGTAGAAATGCGTGTTCTAGAGCAGCACAGTGATGTAGGTGAGTAGAAATGTGTGTCAGTGGCTTTGTGGCTTCTCTCGACATGGAAACGTGTTTACTGAGCTGTAACGGAGGCTGATGTGATAGGAGGGACGGATCTGGTTTGGAAAGATAATGAGATATCTGGCTGGACCGCATGACTCCTTAGGCCCACACACACACACACACACACACACACACACATACACACACACGTACACACGCACACTCTAAACAACCCCATTCACAAGAACTCATTCAGTCAGCAAACACAGCACAGACAGTAATTACACTAATTATAGCACAGAATGACATGAACAGTCTAAAATAAGATGAGTCCGTCTCTGTGTTTTCGTTTATGTGTCTCCGCCTCCGAGTGTCTAAACTCACCGGACACCTTCATTCAGGACGTAGAGTTCGTTCTCTGCCAGACCTTTCTTCTGGAAGACTGCAATCACAGCGTTGTGGATGCTGCAACATCACATAAACGCACACACACACACACACACACACAGTAAATCTACGTTACAGTCCAACATAAGCTTCAACACAGCTGTTCCCGCCTCTCATTTATCCTACCTGTTCCAGGTGGCATTGGCTCCCGCCCTCTTCTGCTTCTCCCCTCTGTCCTCCGGTGAACTTTTCTCACTCTTGCCCAGCTCGCTGAGGCTGGGCGAGCTCATCAACTTCAGCCGGTGCAGAGTCCTCATGAGGGAGAGAGAGAGAGAGAGAGAGAGAGAGAGTGAGAGAGGGAAGAGGAATGAGAGGATGTGTGGCACTAGGCGCTGAAAGAAGGTCAGAGAAGAAGAAGAAGAAGAAGAAGAAGAAGAAGCCGGAGGGGAAGAGGAGAACACAAGAGAGAGAGAGAGAGAGAGAGAGAGAGAGAAGCACAATGACAAGACAAAGAGTGGCCGGCGACATAGGAGGAGAGAAGTAGGACAGGATGATGCGTCGTGAGAGAGGGGCAGCACGTTAAGAGCAGGATGGGCGGAGCCTATTCCAGAGGTGGACCATGTTGTCACCGCACCAGCTGAGATCTCAGTAGAAAGAAGAAAACAATAGCACATGCACCGCCGGGGGGGGGGGGGGGGGGGGGGGGGGGGGGGGGGGGGGGGGGGGGGGGGTGGCAGTCAGGCTCTTCCTCCCTCGGCCTCCCTGTTGTTACAATACAACCATTGATGCAAACAAATATTTATGCAAAACCACAGATGCCAAACGAAGCGACGGTTTGTCACTGAGGGGATGTGGAGGAGGAAGTCGTCCGTGTTACTAACAACAACACAAACAGCGGTAGGAAGTGGTGACACAATGCAGGACGGTTGAGGAGGTTTTCCTGCTTTTTACAACACAGAGCGAGAGGGCGAGAAGTAGAGCAACACTGCAGTTTTTATACTAATACTTTCTGTATAATCTCCTCTTTTATATTCCTCAAAAGTCACATTCAACATCCACCTGGTTTTAATTTTGGGGGCTAGCTTAAATGTCACTGTAAAAAGTGCAAACCTTCCACCATTGATCAGTGGGTCATTCAAGAAGCTGTGGAGAAGGAGATGGGGGGGGTGCACAGCAGCAGCTGTTGCAGTGCATTGTGGGATTTGTAGTTTGATTTAGCATTAATAAAAGACACATGAAACGATCTTAAATAATTATATCACGGCATCCGCTGCTGTTGTAATGTTGAGACAGGAAGTGGCGAGGGCAGCAGAGGGCAGAACATGATGTACACATTTCACTGCAGAAATGAAAACAACAGAGCTTTGTTTACTACTGTCGTCATGGCAACCAGCATCTCTATTTCTGCTCATCTCTTCCACAGCCTTGTCTCTGCCCAGAGACATCTTCATCCACGTCTTGTAAAAAGTGTGTGTTTCATTTCTTGAGATATCTGATCCCATACCAGGTCTCATGATGAAAATTGTGCGAATTTTTTATTATTCTAATTCTATTGAGGCTTGAAATGGTGCGTAATTAAAGGCGTGGCTCTCTTGAGTGACACCTGGGCCGACCTGGCCCCACCCCCAACTCTACCTGTGCTCCACCTGAACCAGGAAGTAGGAGGAGTTAGGCATCGGCAAGCAGGCAAGTGAACCGCCCACTTCCTCCCTCACAGGAGCATAATAAAGAGACAACCCACTGAAAAGCAGGTGTGCGGACTGATGAGATGCACACGGAAGGAAATGAGTCAATCACCATGAGCTCATTATCATTCAGTCAACATGTGCAGCAGGAAAAGCTCTGACGGTTAATGAACTCAACTGGGACCATGAGGATCTTTTTTGTATTTTTCTTCTTTTTTTTATCTGAATGAACAGTTCCTGTATCTCCCCAGATGCTCCTGTACATAGTGAAATGTTAATCCTTACCTCCTGATTGGATGCTCGCTGCTGCTGTCCATGTCCGGGCTCGGGGGAGGGGCGGAGAAGGTGCTGAAGTTGAGGGACAGGGGTCGGGGGGAGGGCCGGGAGCCATGCCTCCTCCGCAGTCCATCAAGCATCTGAGCACGGAGAGAGGAAACGACGGAGAGGAGGTTATTACGGTTTGTGTTGAAGTAGTGGAAAGAAATGTCCGCGGCCAGGAGCCGACCCGAGGAGATCAGGATGTTCAGAGACGTTTCGGGCTGTGGCGCGGTCACGAGTCGGCTCACTCGCCCTGAGTGACAGACAGAGTGTAAAGACATTTTGAAAAAAAACAACACAAGAATCCACAGTAAGTCCTACGGTGTCACGGGAGAACATGGAGCGGCTCTTCGGGGAAATGGACTGTCTGCTTTCTGTTTCAGCCGTCACCGACTGTTATTACAACACTGTGCACCAGTGTTTTGCAATCAGGGCTCAACCTACGCTCCACATTTACTACAATCACACACTCACACACACACACACACATTTTGTTGTGTTATTATCCTTGTTAGGACTAGTCACTTCTATTCATTTTGGAAAGATTGAATTAACTCTATCGCAACTGCATCCAACCTTCAAGGGAGAGTCAGTAGGATCTGATGACACCTACTGGTGAACTTGCATGCTGCAGATTAATACCCCCCCCACACACACACACCCGCCCACCCCCATTGAAAAGCTATGGGAGCCGTCTGTTGGCATGCAACCTCAGAAGACACTGTGTTCTCACAAATGTCTTCACCATGTTCTCATAAACATCATCACTCAGCCACCACAACAACAACCTCAAAAATGTCCGTGCTCTGTCCTCACATATGACCTCATCACAACCTCACGGTGTCCTCATCACATCCTCAGTGTGTCCTCAGCAACATGTCCTCACCATTGTATTTGATACGTCCACACAACCTCACAAATGTCCTCTCTGTGGTGACGTCTCTGCTCATTGTGGTTCTCACAAAGATACAAGTATAAATACACACACACTCACACACACACATTACATCAGGGGGTAACGGGAAAAGCATGTGTGTGCGTGTGGTGTGTGAGTATTATTCTTGAGAAAGCCACGTAACCACACTCTTTGTGTGTGTGTGTGTGTGTGTGTGTGTGTGTGTTTGTGTGTGTGCATGACTTTTTTTCTCACCTCTTGACCTTTTCCTACATGTCAAGACCAGTGGACCTCATGGGGACCAAATGTCTTAAGGTAAGGGGTGACATGTAAAGTATATTTAAATTAAGTTAAAGGTGCAGTGTGTAGTGCGTCCACTTTTACTACTGTCAAAACACGGCGGCCCCCACAGAGAGGACCCACTCCTCATGTAGTAAGCTCATTTAAGGGTAATAGAAAAAATAATAGATTCAGGTGATTATAAATTCATGAAAATGTCAGTATGTATTTGTTTGTAATAAGAATACAAATGAGTGAAATATTACACACTACACCTTTAAGGGTTTAATATGAGTTGCTCCTGGTTGCGGGTTAGGGTTCTGTTATCCAAAATGAATGGAGGGGTCAATGTAAAGTCCCTAATAAGGGTAGCTGCAGGGAAATGTGTGTGTGTGTGTGTGTGTGTGTGTGTGTGTGTGTGTGTGTTACAGTATGTTTGGTGTCTCCCCATAGAAACCCAGTGTAAATGGTGAAGCTCCATCCCCTGGTCAGAGGAGAGAACAACAGTCTGGGCTGTTGTCAGTCATCAGACAAAGACACAACAACACAAACCTGCCACATTGTGTCCCAGCACATCAGAGACTGAGTCCACACACACACACACACACACACACACACACACACACACACACAGTATACCCGACATGCCATGCCACGCCAGTCTGGGCATTTCTGCTTTTGTTCCCTCCCCCTCCTCCTCCTCCTCCTCCTCCTCCTCCTCCTGCTGCTGCTCATTTTAGGGGCGACTCCACACGTCGCCACCACTTTTTTTTTAATTCATATTCCTCCATTTTTATTTTTCTACCTTGTTGTTCTCTCACTGTGGAACCAACCAACCAACCAACCAACCAACCAACCGGCCAATGAATGTGCTTATTCGACACATTATCGGTTAACCATTCGGCCAGACGTGTCGTCCACGTTACCGGGAACTAGAATGTCGTGTACGTGGAGCAGTCCCCCCCCCCCTCCCTCTCCTATATATCTCCACCTGTGTGTACATACTGACTGTAAACAACACGCGCACACGCGCACGCGCAGGTAAAGAGGAGGGAGGGAAAAAAAGAAAAAAAAACAACAACACGGGAGCGTTAAAGGCCATAAAGTTGCCGTGTGTCATGCCGTGCCTCTGCCCGCCCACCGCAGCCCCAGCACCGCGCACTCACCGTGGCTGCTCCCGTCGCGTTGCTCCCGGTGTCGGTGGCTGTGGTGGTGGTGGTGGTGGTGGGGGTAGTAGTGGGGGTGGCGGGGTGTGTGTGTTCTCATGTAGTCCTACCGGGAGACGACTACCGGTCACCGGGCTCATCGGCTGCGCTGCTTCCTACACCCGGACATCGGCGGCTGGATGAAGGAGGCTCCGACCTGCGGTGGAGGAGGAGGAGGGGGAGGAGGAGGAGGAGAGGGACTCATTCATGAAGCATGCACCTCTCTCTCTCTCTCTGTATCTCTCTCTCTCTCTCTCTCTCTCTCTCTCTCTCTTTCCTGCTCGCCCCCGCTTTGTTTTGACGAGATGCAAAGCGAACCTGGACGCGCGCACGCGGCATGCACGTGGACGCGCCTTGTGGTTCAAGCAGTTTGTCGAACGCAGAGGGGAGGAGGGAAGAGGGAGGAAGGAGGAGGAGGAGGAGGAGGAGGGGGGAGGAGGAGGAGGAGTGGCACAACCAACCACAGGGAAGGAAACTGAAACGCATGAGTCTGTCTGTGGACGTGTCTGGACAATTTTCACTATCAAAGACACACACACACACACACACACACACACACACACACACACACACACACACACACACACTAGTGTGCAAAAGCATTGAGGAGGATCTATGGTGGCCCCAAGTAGTAGTAGTTACACATTTGTTTACTCATCTCAAGTAAAATGGAAATAGAAAATAAATGAAAAATAACACTTGCTTTTTGTCTGACATGTCTGTGCACGCAGGCCTCCATGGCCAAGTTACACCCAGCTTCACTAGATGCCACTACATCCCACATACTGCACCTTTAACCCTCAAGGCTTATTCACAACAAACAGCACAGGAGCTGCAGTACAGTCAAGTGTAGACTGAGGCCTGCATGTGGCCATGTTGTCTTTGGCCTCAGTCTCCAGTGACCAGAGCAGGGGGCAGTATAGAACCATTGACCCCAATCTATGCAGTTGTGTCTTTGCCATCTGCCAGTGCAGACACGCTCACAGGCATTCTGCAGATAATCCTCCATTTGCATGGCACCTCATGTAAACAACTGCACCAGTCTTATTCTGGGGAGAACACGCAAGGTATGTGTACTGAGGATGTAGGAGACAGTAAACAGTTCAAGTTACATTTAGTTTGTGAGTGTGATTTTTTTGTGTTATATAGTTGCATAGATAGAAACTGCAAACTGTAAATAAACCTTTGATGACACGCACATGGATGTTGTGACAGTTAATCTGTTAATGCAGTAAAAATCTGTCACTGGATCAAACGTACTCAGGATGAGCCAGGGCCAAGTCCATTTGTATATTTGAAGAAGGGAATGGGAATCTAAAATAACCCTCTTTCATAAGAATGTAGGATAATTTATGGTAATCAGTAAATCTCAAAGGTGTTTAGTTTGTAAATTATTGTTGTTGTTATTATTATTATTATTATTATTATCATCATCATCAGCAGCAGCAGCATTATTACTACTACCACTACTACATAGTGTTTCTAGTATCAAAATAAAATAGTGAAGCATTGTGAACTTGCCTGGATTCAGAGGAGAAATAATCATTTCTGAACTGAATCCGGTTTCCATGGTAACAGCCAAATCTGCGTGTCTGTGAGGCTCGAGACCGAGTCTGAGGGGCAATGGGGGATTAAAAAAACCGAATCGACAGATGTGTAAATTGAATGTAAAGACACGCAAAGCATGTCGCCTTATTTTAAAACATACACTTACTGTCTTTTGCCAGCAGCGACGCCAAACACAGCTTAACTTGACGTTTTCCGACAGGACATGAAGGCAACATAAGCTCCACCCCTTGTTGACCGAGCGGGAAGAGCAAATGATCATTTACTCCAGAGACTCACATTAAACTCCGGTTAAATGTGTGTTTTACTTCAGTTAAGCGCGGCTTTAGCTAAAATACGACTACCGTGACTACTATAATTAACTCTACACCTTCTTCCGAGGATTGTTTACGCGTAAGTTATCGTTTACAGTGATGCTGAGCCATAATGTTATATTATCTGTTTACTAGCTGTGTGACGCCCCTGTATTGTAGGCTACACTTCCGGATGTTGAGACTGGGAAGTTAGCTTCACTTCCGGTTAGCTTCAAATGATTAAGCTAAAGCTAGCACTGGTGTGTTTGGTGGATCAAATGAGATAACTGTACAATTCTACAGATGATCTAACCATGTGCTATATATTTGTTTTTAGCTTGTTTGCTCATTAACTGTTGTAACAAGTGCTGTTGTGTGTCGCAGAGCTGTGCAGCGGCATGGAGGAGGAGAGGAGCCCCTCTGCTGCCAGGGGTTTTGGGAAGGTACAGTATGTGCATCACAGGTGTGCGTGGACACACGAGGTGCAGGTGTGGATGATTACTGAGTGAAGAAGCACAGCTGTGGCAAAGCTATAGTATATCACTATAATGTTGAGGTAACTTGATAGTAGTGTTTGCCTGTGCTGATACTGATTATTACTAGTCAATAAGTCAGCCATGGATTATTTAAATTTAAATTTAGAATATTGTGAACTCCAACAGAAAACATTGTTTTCTATGGCTTTATCCAATGTATATTCAAAACCATCAGCTTCAGATTTGAATCATAAATCATTAAAAACAGAATCATCCTAATATCATTCTAAAATAAAATTGACAGAAAGATTGATATTAAAAGGAGCACCACAAAGTAAACACACATTTAAATCCAAATACACACACACACACACACACACACACACAAATCTTAAAATGGCAAACATCAGCCCTAATAATCAGCCGGGCTGGTAATTGGTGGACTCCTGCCGTTACAGCTTGTTTGGATCTGGTCCCACTCAGAGAAATGATCAGCAGATCAATAGATTTGGCTGCCAAGAGCGTCCATTAAAGGCGTTCGGTGTTTGAGCTGTTTCCTCACGTCTTTCATCATGTTCACAGAGTCGTTGTTCCTCTGAGAGATCAAACACACACATCCCAGATGGAAACACAATCTCAGACACATCCCATCCGTCCACCAAGACTCATGGAAATCCATTAAATGCTTTTTTTTTCCTTTTGAAGAACAAACAACATTGTCAGACTGAAACAAAACACGTTCTCTCCCTGTCAGGGGAAATAAAGTGTAAATATGTTTTCAGACGTCAGGTTTCCCTTCTTTCCTTCTTTCTGTCTTTGATGTGTGTGTGTGTGTGTGTGTGCACATTGTGTTCCTTTTTTTTTCTTCCTCCCTTCTAATTGTGTTGTGTTGACAGTGCACCTACACAGCTGATGAGTACCAGGCGGTGCAAAACGCTCTGCGGCAGCGGCTGGGTCCAGAGTACATCAGTACCAGAGTGGCGGGAGGAGGACAGAGGGCAAGTCTTTGTTGTTGTTGTGTCCGTCAGCGGCTGTAACTGTCTCTCTCCAGCTGGGACACGTTCACGCACTTTGTGTGAACTCTCTTAGTCAACATGAACAACAGCAAACATAAATGGGAATTGATAGAGAACCAAATTGGAATTTGAAAGTGTCTCTGTTGGTGTGAACAGGTCTGTTATGTCGAGGGTCATCGTGTCATCGGTCTGGCCAATGAGATGTTCGGATACAACGGGTGGTCTCACTCCATCTCTCAGCAGAACGTCGGTACGACGCCGAGCTTCCTTTTCGTCAGTGTCAGTGCAGAGCTCAACAGCAGACGGAAAAACCAAGGAGCCATGTTTGTTTGTGTTTTTACAGATTTCGTCGACCTGATCAATGGCCGGTTCTATGTGGGAGTCAGTGCATTTATCAAAGTGCAGCTGAAGGTCGGAGGATGATAATCTTCCTGTTGCAAAATGAATTCCACGTGAACGCGTACGTGACACCCACCTCTCCTTTAGGACGGAGCATACCACGAGGATATTGGCTACGGGGTCAGCGAGGGGCTGAAGTCCAAAGCGCTGTCGCTGGAGAAGGCGAGAAAGGAAGCTGTGACCGATGGCTTGAAGAGAGCACTGAAGTAATGGCATCTCCATTTTTCTTTTCATGAAATGAGGAAAAGTTATTTAGAAAACATTTTCCTGACAAATGTGTGCGTGGCGTCTCTTGTTGAGATGTTTTGGCAATGCCCTGGGAAACTGCATCCTGGATAAAGAGTACCTCCTCGCCATAAACAAGATCCCCAAACAGGTCAGATATAGAAATATTCTTTTGTTATTTTCAACTATAAACAACTCTGATTAAAAAGCTGAACCCCTCCACTCCTCCCTGGACACAAAGCCCCCTCTTCCTCTCGACCCAGCCAAGACCAAGCGCTCTGAGGGGGAGCCGTCAGTGGAGAGGGCCCGGCTCTCCAGCCTGGTCCGAGAGGAGAAGCCCGCACCTGCGCCCGCCAGTCCTACTAGGGTCCCGCTGGAGCCTCGAGTACTCGACCAGAACCTGAACTGTTCAGATCCTCAGACCCCGAATGCTGGAACTTCCTTCGACTGCAACAGTGAGAGGATGAGCTCCAGGTAAACAGCTCTGCTCTGTGAACTTAAAGGTTCAGTGTGTCGGAACTCGAGGGTTTTTAATTCATTAACCAGGTTTGATTCTATCGTTGTCCCACTTACCAAAATGAAGAAGGCCCCGTGTATGATGCCATACTAAAGCCAGCCACTAGGGGCAGTCGAAATGATTTTAATGTTTATTGAACTGTCTGTATAAACAGCCTGATTTGATGTTGGGTGTATGCAGAGGTTTTGTTGTCTCCATATGCAAACACCCCACGCTGTTGTGCCCCCTGGTGTTTGAGTGTCGCATAGCAATCGCAGTTGTTGGTCATCGTCCACTCTTCTCCGTCCCCTCAGACCGTCGGTGGACTCGGTGGATTCGGTGGGCTCCGGCGCTCACTCAGATCCCAAACAGCTGAGGAAGCTCCGACAGCAGCAGCTGCAGCAGAAGTTCAGGCAGGAGATGGAGGCCAAGAAGCTGCAGCAGGAACAGGGTCAGGCCAAGTCTGAGGACGTGGAGGTTTCTATCAGACGAGGATCCAGTGGAGGTGAGGATTTCACATGTTCAATAATTCATCGCTGCAGGCAGAGCAGAGGACTCGAATTCAAATATTGTTGCACTGGTTAGATAAAAAAAACAGTACTGTGGAAAATACAACTGAATTTCATCCTTGTACCTGATCAGTTAGATTTCTGATCCTCAGGTCCTGGATCTGGACCTGCATCAAGCGACAGCACAGTGACTGGACCTCGCAGCAGGGACGAGTATTTGGCAGGTGCTGTGAGCCACCAGCAGAGGGCTCCACATACTTGGAAAGTTGTGCCAGGCGGCCTGGCTCACCTCCCCTTTCTCCTGGCTCTGCAGATGATCCTCAGATCTGGGACTTCACTCTGAACGGGATGGAGGACCTGGATGTCCCCGAGGACCCAGCGGCGCCCCCTGGAGAGTGCAGGCCCAGTACGCCGAGCAGTCACAGGATGCAGACACGCAGCAAGACCCCACAGAGACCCCAGGCCAGACCCCCGGACGAGAACTTGTCACACGGCAGGGGGCAGGACAGGAGTCAGTTCAGACCTCAGTACCAGAACCAGTATCGGTCGAGACCAGGTGACTTCTCTACAGCAGATTAATGTCTATGTAAATGAGCTGAATGTAAATGCGCTGAATGTAGCTCAGCGTAATTAAATGTTTTCATATTTTCTCTTTCTAGGCGACGCCCAGAGTCCATGCCGAGAAGGACAGTACATGAAGAAACGCAAACTGGACTCCTGACAGTTCATGTCCTCTGCACTTTATACAATCAGATCATGTTTTAGTTTCGTCTTCATGTTCATCTGAATGTGAGCGTTCATTTTATTTTACAGTGCTGCTGCTTAGGTTTCTACCAAAATTAAAGCCACAGGAGTTATCGTTTGTTTTGTGGACAATGTTTTCAGAAATGACAAAAATACCAACTCCTAATAAAACCCTTTTTTTATAGTAAACGTTGTTTTTGTTGTAGTTTAACTCAAACATGATTCTTTGCATTTGACCACAGCCGTCACTTTAAACAGATTAATAAACGGGTTAATGCACTTTGTGACTCCGTCTATTTATACCTGTATAACGATCAATCTCCCCTGGACATAACACGTCAATGACACCTGCATGAACCACAAGTGCTTTCTTTAATTGATATTTTTTTTAATTTGTTTTTACATTTTGTACAATGTGGAAAAAACATACACAAAACAGACACTGAATCACAGGAAGTCTGCAGGGAGGGATCAGAAATAAGAAGTGGACAGATAAAACTGCGTGTCAGTAGCTTCACACAGGACTGATGACGGAGCTCTGTGACCGTTCACATCGTAGCACACGGACCTAAAGCTTTGTTGTGAGCGTGTGCTGTACAGCAGCCAGGTTGTCGTTTGTGCGACTAAAACACCAGTGAAGCCAGCATGCAGAACTCATGCCGCTAAGTCTGATATTCATGTGGCGTGATAATGGTGAATGGCAAATTGGATGCGTCATCTCACCGTGATGACTCTCAAGGGGGGGAAGCGGGGGGGAGGGCGAAAAACAATTGAATAAAAAGATCACTAATATTCCAATATCAAAAACACCGAAGTCAGTAACAACCCTCATCAGCATGCAAATATTTCTGTTACCCCCCTCGGTCCTTTATAAAACTTTCAACATTGCATATTCTGCATTGCAGTAACTCATTTTTCTCTAGAGAAGTTTTTGTTTTTCTATGTATCCGATCTACAAGCAGGCAACGGAGTCACAACGACAGCATGGCACCCGCGCGAGGCCGGCCAGTCCAGAGAGTCTGAACTCGCTGGCTCGCTCGCCGCCGCCTTCAACAAGTGCTTCCGTGAAACGGTTTGAATGAAAAATCCACAAAAAAACAAAAATAAACAAACATGGCGGCCTAAACCATGTACAAATGAGCCCAATATAAATTCACAGCTGACTCCACAACCAACACAAATGTAACTAGCGAGAGAGAGAGAGAGAGAGAGAGAGAGAGAGAGAGAGAAATCAAACGGGTTTCTACATTAGTCAGTGTGCTCTTTGTTCTGCAGTGCGACGTGAACTCTGTGTGTGTGTGTGTGTGTGTGTGGTCCAACATCCAGAGTACTACGTCCTCTCGTGTTTTGTTTACAGGTTGTGTTTGTTTACTTTTCTGCACTGCACCGAATGAACGTGAAACATGTCATTAGCGAGGATGCAAGGCACTAAAGTATTCCTCATGTTTACAGGTTAGAGTGCGTGTACAGTGGATGACCACAGGCGTACTCTCGTGACTTTTAAGCATTTACGTGAAAGCACTTTACCTCACATGAACATATATTTATATATACACACAATAAAATAGAAAAAAAAGAGGGGCAGGGCAGTTATAGATATAAGAGCTTAATAAACCCCCAGGGCTGACGCCTGTGTGTTGGGGGAGAAGAATACCAATAACAACGACCCTGCAATTGCACTTTTTATATTTCCTTGAACTACATGTTGTTTAACAACCTTTAATAATAATTACAGTGAAACAACATCAAAATCTGATGGCTGAATACAGGTCCATAAAGAACATTTGTTTGTTTTTATTAAATAACAACAGACCACAGAGAGGGAACCCCACATGTCTGTGAGCTCCAGAGGTGACGGCTAAATGTGAGGAGATATTCAACGTGACGATCTCTGTAAACGTGTGGGAGGAGTGGGGGGGGTGTTGAGGTTGGCCACGCCCACTCCTGACCTAAAAGTGTGGCTGTCGATGAATGAAAACGGCTCAAAGTAAAAAAGGTACAGTGCGCAAGATTGAGTGACATCTAGAGGTGAAGATGTTGCAGGTGGGATACCTCTCAGCTCATCCTCTCCGTACTATAGCAGAGCCTGTAGCTAGTGTCCTTTAGCTAGAATAAAACTCAAAAATGTCTTAAGTTTGTCCATACTGGGCTACTGTAAAAACTGTAAAGTGTCAAACTCACTTTAGTTCCGGGAGCCACATATAGGCCCCCAATTTAATCAAAAGTGGGTAGGGCCATTTAAAGGAAAGCATAGTAACCGATAAACGACGACTCCAATTGCAGTTAATGTCGTTTCTGTCATTTCTACAATTTGCCAAGTCACCTGGTGGGCCGGATTGGACCCTCGGTGGGCCGCTTTTGTCCCACGGGCCGTATGTTTAACACCCCTGCTCTGGAGAGAGGACGCAGCCCGGATGCTAATATAAAGGCTCAGTCCACAATAATTGAAAACAATAATTTCCATCTCCATGTGATCACACACACGTATAAAAACATCAACGCGATGATGTCCGATTTCTTCAGTTCGATAGGGTTCACGTAAATCGTACACACTGCACCTTTAATACCACCGCAAAACTGAATCGCTCATAAATCGCAGCTCATGAAGTGGTTTTGATGTGTTTTGAACGATTTCCTGTGGGAGATAAAACACATGGAGAAAATAAAAATCAAAAAAAGAAGAACGCATCACCCCGCAATCACCCTCCTTCCCAGGTTGTGATCTACAGCAGCATCGTCTCTTCAGGTTCTCAGCCTCGAGTGGCGCTCAACACCAGGACAACGCTCTGACAGATGTGGCAGATCCACCGGCTGACCGGTCGGGACGTGAAAGAATAAAAATCTCTATGGTAATAAATGTGTATAAGAGACAACTCAGGTCACAAAGACTCTCACAGGGACATAAATATGCTAAAGATGGAATCATCGAAGAAAGTTTCTATGTACAAAGTTTAAATGTGTTTTTTTTGGGGGGGTGGGGGGGTATTTAAGGCCACGGTTACAAGGGACAGTTCATCTTCTACTCTTTTTGCTCTTATTGCCTTTGACTTGATAAGAAGCCACTGGGATGTCACCATGCTCCAGCCCTCTGCGTTTCCTCTCCAGCCCGACATTACTCTGTCTTTCTCCTCCTCCTCGCTCTCTCCCACGCTCCACCTCCATCGCCTCCTCTTCACTCTCTCCCCTCACTCTCCCCAGACGACATTAACCTTCCATCCCAAGTCACTCAACCGGGTCGGTGTTTTTAGTCAGGTGTGTGTTGCGTTGTGTTGTGTTGTGTTGTGTTGTGTTGTGACGTCTTGCCCTCAGGCGCCACTCGGGGGCTCGAGGACAGAACCAGTCAGAGCATCAACCGGATCATCTTGACATTTCGACGACGTCTGCCCTCTCAAAGACATCTTTGGCTGCTGTCGGTCGGGCCTCTGGCTCGTTTTCATCAGCGGACCGACCCGCTCTTCACAGCTCATTTCCACAGCTCATGGCGGACCGAGCGCGGGACTCGTGCGCTGTGGGGTGTGTATTGCACTCTCCCTCCGTTAACAGATTTTTGTTCTGCCTGAGAGGACACAGGTCGACTTAATAAACACAAAAATGATAAAAAGAAATAAAAGAAAAAAAAAAGAAAAAAGAAAAAGAAAAAAGGGGGACCAGCGTGGAGAGACCAACAGCCCTCCGCCCCGCAGTCTCTGCCCAGCACTGGGGCTCGCGCTGGGCTACGTGGGCCTCAGGTTGGACCCTCCGTGGCTGACGGACTTCTGGGAGGCCGGGGCGGTTCCCATGTGGTAGCCCTGGTGCATGGTCACTGAAGCCGTGGTAGACGGCTGGTACTGCGCCAGCGGCTGTGCGGGGTTAAGCATGCTGACCTGGCACGTGCCCGTGGGTCCTGCCCACTGGGGAGCACTGTACGAGGCCGAGGCGTATCCGAACCCCGGAGCCACCGGGCCCAGGGAGCCTTTGCGGGGCCCCAGGGAGATGGCGGGACCGGCCGGGGTGGGGAGGTGGGTGGTGGTGGTGGAGGAGGATGTGGCGTTACAAGGCGTGGGCAGTGATGGGCAGAGGTAACCTGGAGCTGAGAACTTACGGCCCATGTTGGCAGGAGGAATCATCTGTGGTGCAGAGAGAAAAGGAATATGGATGTGTGGAAAACAAATCAACGGCGGGACGATTCTGAATAAGAGGACGTCCAGAGTGCTTACGTCATGTCCCAGCGCCGCCTGCGCCCCATTTTTGGGACCTTTCTTGCACTGGGAGAGGTTGATGGCGTCTCTGGCCCAGTTATCCACCAGCTGGTGCAGATCATCTGTAAAGGTGCCTTTGCCCTTCTGGGTGTGAGAGGCAGACGGAGCGGGTTCGGTCGACTGGGCGAGGGAAGCCGCTTGGTCCTGACAGAGGCTCGAACCGTTTACGGAGCTGTTGCCACTCGATCCTGTAGCGAATGACAAGACGAGAGAAAGGAGAAATTAATTTTGAGAAATAATTCGGAGGAACTCACTAAGGCCAGATTTGCACAGACCTGGGGAGCAGCTGCTGAGGCTGGGCATGGAGGGCGAGGATCGGAGCTGAGGGATGGACGAACTGCCCGCTGCTTGTGACGCCTCCGTTGCCTCAGCTGTAGAGGGAGGGCTTTGCTTCGGGGGTCCTGTGCGGAGGACAGACGTTTTGATGAAGCGCAGAATGAAAAAAAAATACGCAAAGTGGCGTTTTCTGGAAACGTAAGCCCGACCTAGTGATGACTTTATCTAAAATGTACGGCTTCGAAAATGAGCGACGTGGGTCTTGAAAGAAAAAGGGAAGCGCGTGTTTGTGAGTGTACCTGAGTGTAATGGACTGGGCTGCCCAGCGCTGCGAGCAGATTTGTGGTTTTTGCTCTTCAGCCTCCGCCGACCTCCGGTCATGGCCACCGAGGGGGAGAAGACAGAGGGAGGAGCGTTCTTTCCCATGCGCGTGAACAGAGCGTCGATCTCGTCCTTGTGGCGAGACTGCAAGGCCTGAATCTCCTTCATGTGTCTGAGCGGGAGAGGACAAACACAAAGTCACTTCTACGCACCCCGCGATCCCGCCGAGACAAAAGAGCAACGTCAAATCACGTACTTTTCCCTCAGATGGCCGATTTCTTTCTGAAAGGCCTCGTCCTCGTCCTCCGAGTCGTCGTCATTGTCGCTGCTGTAATGAGCGTGAGCGTGATTTGGGTCACCGGGCGAGGACGAGGGTCCGTTCTGGCGGTTGGAGCAGTGGGACGGGCTGGAGCCTGTTGGTGGCGCTGGAGTCACTGAGGGAAATAACGCGCACAGCAGGTCAGAACCGGGCAGATGAGACACACACAGGTACACTGGTTACTGCAGTGAACGTGCTCCACACCTGTGACTGAGAAGCGGCCCACGCTGGAGCTGGTGCTGGGGGCAGGAGCGGCCTCGCTGCTCGTGCACACCTGGAAGCGTCCAATGGTGGTGGGTTGACTGACGGGACCGGCGGGGAGGGACGAGGCCCTGCTCCTCCCGTCGGTTTCAGAAATTCCTTTGGCCAGGGCCGACGAGCGGTGGAGGGTGTTTTCTGGACTGGAGGGGGAGGAAGACGAGCGGGAAGAGGAGGAGGAGGAGGAGGAGGAGGAGGAGGAGGAGGTGGTGGAGGACGACGTGAGGGAGGAAGAGGACACGGTGCTGGAGGGATCCGGAAGGCCGGGGGACGCACCATCGGTGGATACAGACACCTGAGGCAGAGGAGGGAAAAATATTTGAAACCAAACCAATCCAATGTTTCGGTCCGGGAGTTGTAGCGGAAGGTCGGTGTGAAAACTCACCTGGAAACGGCCCAGAGTGAAGCCTGCTGCTGCAGGGGGCTGGGCTCCTCTCCCTCCCTGAACCGTCTCGGGGCTCAGAGCTCTCCTCAACTGCGCATCCAAGTTACCCAGAGGTTGATGCGACTGCGGAGAGACGAGAGAACATGAGTCATTCAAGAAGTACGCCACATTTGTTACATTGAAAAACGGTTGGCTTCAGAGACGCCCGAGGGACGACGGAGGCGTCACCTGATTTGGTCCGGGAAACGGGGGTATGAGGTCGGAGGGAGGCGTAGCAGCTTGATCAAAACCAGTGGGCAAAGTCTAAAAAGTATAAGGAGGAGGAGTTGGAAACAATCATTATTGCAATAAACTTCATTTTGTATTCATTCAAAAAAAAAAAAAAAAAAAGAGTTCATTTTCACTGACCTGAGCCCTTGGCTTTGTTGGTGGGGTATGGATCTGTCCTGCAGGTGTGACACCCTGTCCCAGGGTGGTTGTGGGACCATGGACACCTGGTGTCCCAGATGTGAGGGGGAGGTTGGATGGGGGCACCATGACGGCTCCAGGTGGAGGGGACGACGTCCCGGTGGGAGGAGAGGAGGTTCCCGTGTTCTGACTGGGGTCGACTGATGGGGAGGAGGAGGAGCTCTGGTCCTTGAAGAGGGACCGGAGCTTTTTATCAAGAGCCTGGATGTCGTCTCGACCGGAGGCCTTGGACTGGACCTCAGCTCCCTCCGGGTCCGTCGCCTGCACCTGGGCCTGACTCTGACCGCCTGTTGAGGAAGGGGGGGTGGGCTGAGCGGAATTGGGAACAGGTTGGGTGGGCGTCTGCTGCGGTGGATGGACGGATGAAGCCACGGGCTGAGAGGATGGGGGGGCGGCGCCGTTAAAGGGCTGCTGCTCTGACACGGAGACAGAAGCGGCGGTGCTGGACGGAGCTCCAGCGACGGCGGGGACAGGCCCGCTGCTCAGCTGAGGCCCGGGTACTGCAGGGATGGACGTCTGCATCGTGCAAGGTGGAGAAATGGTGGAAGATGAGGACGGGATGTTGGATGCCGGCTGTGGAACTTGCGAGGGGGGTGTGTCGTGGCTGGACTGGTGGGCTGGACTGGGATCACTGGGGACGGGAGCTGGGCTTTGGTTCTGGACGGGCATGGGCGGAGGGGAAACCTTCCCAATGGTGGAAGGCAGCGGGGCTGTGGCAGCGGACGGGACGGGCACCGCGGGGAAGGAGGTGCTAGCGGTGGAGGCCGCGGCCTCCGGAGGAGCCAGGGTGTTGGCGGAGCTCTGGGCGAGTCCGGGCTCTGTGGATGGGGCCGGGGCCGGTTCTGGCTCAGATGCAGGAGTGTCGATGGTGCTGCCTCGCTCGACGCGGGACTGTTTCATGTTACTGAAGGCCTGCTGCAGGGCGCCGGATGGGGCCGAGAGAGAGAGGCCCAGAGTCACGGGGGGAGCTGGAGGAAAGAGGTCGTGATTATCGGACATGAAAATCGCACAAGGACAAACTTACTACATTAGAAAGCTAATCGAAGGTATGAAATATCAACTGAATCAAATCAAAAGCGGCCCCCCGTCATAGAAGCTGCCACGAGGCAATGCAGCGGCTCTTCAGCGGCCCAGAGTGAACAAACCGAAGAATTACTTTGGAGGGGACCTTCCGTGTTTCTATTTCTTGCCACCGTGAAATCCCCCACAACGTCGGAGGAGAAGGGAAATCACCAGATGAATATGATAAAAACTAGAGGATCTGATTTCCAAATCTTTCTCACCAGAGGCAGGTTCATCTCCGAACGACGTATTAGCGGAGGAGCCTCCAAAGAATTGCTCCCTCAGCCGAGACTCGGGCACAGGGCTGACGATGAACCTCCGTCCCGCCGAATGAACGACCTGTGCGGTCGTACTTGGGGAAATGCCTGATCGGCAAAGTCAAATCGGAAAAATTTAGACACACGAAACAGGAGGAAAATCAATACCGTGGCAATATTTGGAGAAAGCTCGTTTACCTGGCAGCATGGGAACAGACAGCTCGGGTTTTTGTTGGAAGTCAGTCATCTGCAAAGGAATAAGACGTAGGTGGTGAGGTCTTGAGGCTCAGCTGGTGTGGATGAACATTATGAAATAGAGAGACTCAAAAGGATTCGCGTGAAAGAATGACCTGAGGAAAACTGTCCTTTATGCCGTCTCCTTTCTCGTCGGCCATTTCTATGACCTCACGGACCTGCTCGATGAAGGACTCCCGCTCACTCTCCAAGATGAACTCACTTTCAACCTGACCGAGAAGAGAGAAACCACATGTACCGTGAGACTGATGGATTTGTAGAATGAGAATGCGCCACGCACTCTTGCACATTCAAAGCGAGTTGACGACGAGACGTGATAAAAAAAATAAAAAAAACAGTAATACCATTATCTGTGCAATCTCCTCCGGATTATCACCGTCAAGGTCAAATTTGAAGGTCACCATCTTCCTGTTGTGAGTTTCCAGCTGACACTCAGCCACCCTGTCTCCGACGTTGGAGATCTGCAATCACACGAGTTCAAATGCGGTGTCAGGCGGCCGTCGGGGTCACGATTCAAATGTGAAGAGAAGCGTGGCGTCACATCCGTACACTGAGAACATTCAGCTTGGCCTTCGAAGTCTTGTCGTGTCGAGAGCGGCTGCGCACCGATCGTCTCTGGTGGCGCTTGAGGGAGCGTCCCTCGTGGCGACCGCCCGACGTGGAGCTCCCGTCGTTTCCGTCGCTCAGACCCGAGGCGGCGTCCGACAGGCAGCTGCAACAGACGAGCGTCCGTGAGTCAGCGGGATGGAGCAGATTGCTTGGTGTTGAGGCAACACACCCCCTGTAGCAACTACGTGTTCTCACCTCTCAACAGATGGTGGGACCAGAGCCGAAGCAGCAGCTGGCTGCTCTGCTGGTGTCGACTGAGGAACGCTCATCGAGGTCTGAAACGATAAAAGACGAGGTTCGGCAATCCAGCGCTTCACGTCCAAAGCAAATCCCCCATCAGACGTCCCATAAATGCATGTTAGCGCGTACTGTGTTTTCAAAAGAGCAGTGTTCAGGACTGAGTTACATCTAGTGGTGAAATTGCACCGGAGCACCACTCTGCTCACGTACGTGTGGCAGCCTACAGTTACAAACGAGACTCAAAAAGTCTTTAGGCAATGAATCGTTTGGGGTCTGAACCACTTCGCACACCAGATGGAGCTGTTCGACCTGGAGAAAAGTCTTCTGAGGTCGGCCCCCATTATTCGACTCCAAATGTAAATACGAGACGCCTGTCGCGGGGAACATTGTATCCTAGAACATACAGACGAGCATAAGCTCACGTGTTAGGAATGACGCTTGTTGATTGGTGTAGTGCGTCAGCATGGCGCTATTTTCTCTCCGAGAGAGAAATAGGTCAGATGAGGAGCATCTCAGTGCGTACAGGGGAAGTGGTGGGGAAACACGGGACTTTCACCTGAGCGAGGGGGTTGAACCCCGTCGATTGTAAATATGATCCAGTTTGACCTCTCTGTATCATTATAATGCAGTTTCTAGTTGCACTTTCAATAGATTGTAGGAAGTTAAAAGTACCGGGCTTGGCAGCCGAGCGCACACAGGATCTACCCTGCGATAACAAGAGGAGATGGAAAAACATATGGCGCGTACACCGCTAATCACATCGGGGGCCTTTTTCAGTCTAATCGGGTTGACTCAAACATGCTTTTCTCTCGAACATGGCAGCGGCCGCAGCGTGTGCATCAGGCTGTACTGTGGAGTTTTCATTTCCTTGATTTCATTTCCTGTTCTCTGCTGAGCTCATGAGAAGTTTAGCTACACGGGATAAGGCCCGTTTGTCAGTTTACAGTCCCGACCATATTGGCAGTCATACTACTATTATAGAAACGCCATTTAGTCATTTGATTCGCTTGGATGGACCTGGTCACTGTTTTCTAACCTGCTTCCATGGAAGGTAAAGGGTCATAAAACTGTATCCACTGGATGTGTCACCCATTCACGGGTTTCTCCAACCTTATGTCAACATGTTGTGAGTATATACACAACACCACCGACTGACACACTTCACGGGGAGGGTGAACTGCACCATGAAGAACGAGACGCACACTTCACACCTGACCTACATACACACCCACACAACGTGACTTTTGTGCACTATAGAGTACCTGCAAGACAGACAGGCAGGAGGCCTGATAGAGGAAAAACAGATGCTCTGCGTTGATTGGAGGAGACATGATGGGAGTGCTTGGATCATTGGCCCAAGACTAAGAAGTCATGCAGAATTGAGCGGCATGCGGAGGGAGGCAGAGGCGGAAGAGAGAAGAAAAAGGGGACGGACGCAGTGGTGAAGCGGGGGTGAGGGAGGCAGAGAGAGAGAGAGAGTTTTAGACAGACATACAACGGGCCGAGTGTGACAGTCGCGCGCTCGTACGATCACGTGAGAGCAGGACGCGCAAAGTCGAGTCGTGGAGGTTTCTGGGCGGTGTGGGCGTGTCTGTGGTCACCTGTAGCTGAGGGGCTCCGGTCTGGGGCTGCGGTAGAGGGGAGGTCTGGAAGGTGGCGCTGCTCTCCGGCGGCGGCGGCGGCTGCTGCTGCAGCAGTTGCTGCTGCAATTGCTGCTGCTGCTGCTGCTGCAGTTGCTGCTGCTGCTGCAGTTGCTGCTGCTGTTGCAGCTGCTGCTGCTGCAACTGCTGCTGCTGGTGGTGCTGCTGCTGCAGCTGCTGCTGCTGCTGCTGCTGATGCTGCTGCTGCAGCTGATGCTGCTGCTGCTGCTGCTGCTGCTGCAGTTGCTGTTGCTGTTGGGCCGGTGCAGCCGGTGACTGAGATGGCGATGGGATCATCACTTGCTGCTGGGGGATCTAAAGGGATAATGGAGTGGTATGAAAGGAAAAAAGAAAAAAAAAAAAAGGACAGGATTCTGAGGTTAGTCACTGAAACAAGAACAGATACATTCAACCTGACCTACATACGAGGATACTGCCTGAAAATCTGGTTCTGTGCCTCCTTTTTCAAACAGGCCCTGGTACAGACCCCGGAGCACTTACCTGTTTGATAACATTCAGGTCTCGGACCATTTAGAGCATTAGGAACTCGGCAGTGCATTTCAAAGGACGTGCACGCCGCGTGCCAGTCCAAAGCGGGCAGGGTTTGAACTACTCCTCGTTATGCTTTCCGTAAACATATGGCAGAAACTGACCACAGAGTCTGCCCTTCAGATCAATACACACAATGTTTACTTTCCCCCCATGTTTTTTTTTTTTTTTCCGAAAGGCTGTGGGAGTATTTCAAAGTGGGAACAGGAAAATGGGTCATTTTTATCTACCTGAGGGGGGAGCGATGGTTGGTAGTATGCTCCGTACTATAAGAAACAAAACATAACACAGGGTAAGAGTAGCAAAATGTGGGATTAAAAGAAAGTAGAAAACCCGAACAGGGACTTGGGACATGCAACTAGTTTGAAGGCAGCTGCCTGGAGGGATAGGCTTTAAAGGTCAACTTAACACCCTCTGAAAATCCTGTTTTTGCTGACACAGGCTGGTTGAAGTTCACATCTGCTGCAGATACGTGCTCTAGGTGTGTTCAGGGAGTCGTGGCGCTATTTGCATTGTTAAGGGCATTTGAAATCTTTTAGCCTGAGGTCAGTGGAAGTGTCTTTCAGTTGGTGTTAAGCTGCTCTTGAAAAAAAGGTCATTGAGACACACAGGACGACCTTTACCTGTTGAGGTGCTAAGGGAACCGATTGGTTTGTAGGAGCCACAGGAACAGCTTCCGGGTGGACACCCTGAATCTGGGGCTGAACCTTGAACACCAGAGAGAGAGAGAGAGAGAGAGCGAGAGCGAGAGAGAGAGAGAGAGAGAGA
>JAFBJT010091806.1:0-20521 GCA_016785325.1 Chascanopsetta lugubris | reverse complement strand
TGTAAAAGCATTTACTTTTACTCTTGGGTGTGGTTTTTTTTTTTTTTTTTCCAGAGGGAGTATTACATGTTGAGGAAATTCCATGCAAACAATAACAGGCTAATTAAATTACGTCCAACTTCACCAGTGAGGAAATTACGTCATTCAACAAGATGAAGCAGCTGGGAACAGTGCATTGGATGGGTTTTCTTTACACTGAAAATAAGGGCAAATTTAATAGTCAATTAAACTTGATTATTTTTGGAGACAGACAAAAACTACATTTTTGCATTTTCAACCAAATAGCTGAAAAATAGAAAATAGACTAGACAAAAGACAGTACTCTTTCAAAGAAATGTATATGTAAAACAGAGGTACTATTATGCAACAGAAGACTTCACTTCCCACACTTCACAAGATGTGTGCTGTGCTTTTGACTAGACCCAATTTAAGGCACAGTGTGTAAAATGTAGGTATAGGAATCTATTAACTGAATTGGAATAATAGGATAATCATGGTGGGGGTTTTTCCGTGCATCACCGAAATGTACTGTGTATATCATGTTTTTTTTATGTAGCCCGGAACCGACGCACTAAAGTTTTTGTGGTGACTGAAAGCCATCATAGGTTCTCCTTGGTGCTTGAATAGGGAGATTGAGGTGAGGGTATATCAGCTGCAACTTCACCACAAGATGTCACCAAATCCTATGCACTGTATCTTTTAATTGATTACCAAATTAGTTACCAAGTATTGTAATCATCAATTGTGATAGATTTAATTGATTAGTTGTCGCAGCCTCACTTCAAATATTTTGTTCCAAATTTAGAAGTGTGGCCTCAAAAAGAAAAAAAGAAGCATGTGAGCACGGTGATGAATTAGCAGCCTCCACCAGTGCAAACGTATCATAGCAGAACCACCTGACATAACATGACTGTGGGTATTTAGATCACTATCAATGGTAGCTGCAGGCAGGAGTTTAACTCATTTCAAACATTTTAGGTTGAAAGCTGCATATTTCTGCCATAAGAATGAGGACTCTGTTCAACCAAAGGGGTCTGGCAATAATAAATAGTGACTGTAATGAAACCATGATTATAAATGGTAACAATTAGCAGTTTGCCACTGTAGTGACAAGTAGAACATATTACTGCAGTGAGGTATTATATTGGATGATTCATTAGCGTAAGCGGATTATTGGAGGGAAGCTGCAGACGGAGGTGACAGGATGGTTGTAGCTCATGAGAATCTGGGCTGGCTGCCTGGAAGATACTTCTTTGATCACATGTTTAATGCTCAGATGTCAAGGGCAAGAGGTGGTTCCCTGCTTTCCTGTCACCAGCTTATCGTTTGTATTTTCTGCTTATTGGGCTAGTAAGTGCTGATGACACGTCCAAGCTTATTCCACTAAACGCTGATCTAGGACTGAAATCTAATGTTTGTTTGTCAGTCAGACTGGCTGCGTGTGCCCAAGTGGTCAGAATAATCAACAACAACAAAGAATGATTTGTCTTAGAGATTTTTTTCAATCAGTGATCTTTACAGAATGTTGGGTAGACGTCAGAGGCACTGGTCATATCTCAAGCGAGGGGATATTGTTTCTGGAATAACTGAATTTAATTATTTATTAAATAAAACATTTTTGGTGGCAAGGTGTCAACAGAAATGGCAAATACAGTCGCACCCTGAAACTCACGCTCGATTTGTTCCTGAGGGCTTTCCAAATAAAAAAAAAAGTTGAGTTTCAAAGCAGTGTTTCCTATTAAGAAATAACGGAAAGTAAATTAATTGGTTCCCACGCCCCTCAAAACACCCCTGAACACAATTTTAGATAGATTAACTATTGTAAATGGCTTGATTGTAGTATCATACAATGAAAATACAGCATGACAAAAGCAATTAAAATAATATAAATGTGAGTAATTTACCTTAGTGCGGAATGCTGGCCAATCCCCACTCTTACATTACAAGAGCATTAGAGAGACTGAGTGTACGCTGCATGGTATAAGCTGAGCAATACTGTGATGACTCATTGGTTTCCACTCTAAAGAAAGGTTCGACTTTTGGTGAACTTTCTGGAAAAAATGGTTTGGATTCCAAGTTGTTCAACATTTGGGTCATTCTAGTTCGGAGGGATCACTGTATCATAAAACTGCAGTCTTTGTTGGGCAGGATGTTATAGATTGTATTGTCAGGAAAGACAATATGACCACACCCCATTGACCCTGCCTCCACCATGGACACTACGGTGTATTTCATTTAAAGATATTTCTCTGTTCTCACAAATAGACTTTGCACATTTGTTAAATCAATGTTAGGTTGGTTTGATCAAATCAGATATAATTTTCTACCCTCACACTGACAAAGGACCAGTATGTTACTGTTGTTGATCTGCTCCCACACTCACAAACATGTCGAGATCTGACCTTTTCTGCTCAACTGGAAACCAATTTGTAGAATTTTGAAGAAGAAAAAAAATTAAACCCACAATTGTAATTTCAGATTTTGTTGGCCAGGATGTTGACCATATTGGACATTGAAATGAAGACGTAGTTGTTAAGGAAGAGTTCTGAGACACTGCTGCTCTGCACACTGACAGCATTGCTGGCAAGCTGGCTTCACATTTTGGCTATGTGCTGTGTGAAAGCCTGGTTGATGAGTTCATTTCTGGCCAGGTGGTTGTTGTCTCGTTTTCCCCCTTCATGGCGGTGTGCTCCCTGATGTTCCCTGCATTTATGAGACCGTCGGAGAGTTGTGGCTTATCAGCTTTGTTCTTCAACGGTTACTGAACTCATCACAGAGTAAGAGTTACGATGGCGCCTGGGGAGATGCTAAAACTATCCCTCGCTCATCTTGCTGCCAGCCAAGTCATTCTACAATCATTTGATCTAATAGTAATAGTGCTCTCTGCGATTGTATTACAAGGTGTGATGGAACAACTTTGAAGAAAATTAAGTCACACCTTACTCAGGCCTGTGGAGTGTTAGGTACATTTTAAGCTGCTCGGTGAAAGTGATATATCAGCACAAAACGGAGCAATCTACACTTCAGTGATAGCAGAGAAAATCTAAGGTGTCTGACTTCAAATGAGAATGACAAGAGAATCCACGTCAAATAAGATAATTATCATAATGTCACGAGTGAACGCAGTGCTTGTAAATAGGCTGTGATACCTGATGTATACTTACACGGTGGTTCCAGGAAACATAAAGAATTGTTCTGAGAGCTCAAAGTTCTGCTTGATCACAAACCTATTCTGAGAGAAACCAGAGAGCATAATGAAATGGGATATCACCTTTTGTAATTCTTGAAAACGGGCCAGTCAAGCATTAAGTCCAAGGCCACATTTCTTTCCCTACCCACTCCTGCCCCCACACACACATACACACAGAGACACTTGCATGCGCACACACACACACACACACACACACACTCTCGTTGCTACTGTACTTTCCCGAACAGTCACTCATCACAGATGTGACAGCATCAGCTGCGATACCATCTCTAGCATGAAGTGAGAATCATGTCTTACCGGGTCTCCATCTGTCTTTGCTTTCAACAGCTACTTCGAGAAGCAGAAAGCCGAGTGGCAGAAGGAGCCGCACGAGCCCGCCATCCCAGAATCCCTTGCGGCTGCTGCCGCCGCAGCTCAGCAGCTGCAAGTGTCCAGGAAGCAAGACGCTCGTCAGACGGCCACCTTCAGACAGCAGCCTCCACCTATGAAGGTATCGATCCCGCCCACTTAAAGTCGTCAGCCATGGGTTGTTTATTTTTCAGTTGTGACCCGCGATCAAAATGTTTGACTGATATTAGAGCAACAATGGAAGCCCAATTTACGGTGAGGTTGGCCTTTTCTTTATAACATCCTACCATTAGTTATAATGGTCAACAATTAGGAGTTGATAGTCGTTAACACTTTTTGTAGATTCAATGTTGTATTCAACAACAATATTGAGTGCAAACAAATAGAGAAAAAAATGTGTTACCTGTCTGTCTGAAGTACATCTGTGAAGTACATATGATTGGCATTTATTTAGAGTGAAATCACTTTCTGGTAGACACAGGTTTTTGATCAGTTCTGTCCCTTTTCCCTGTCATGGAAACAGAGACGATGAGGTAAGACAGCGCCTCAGTTTTGGGCAGAGCATTAAGACATACAAGATTTTATTGTCATTGTATGAGAGTTGCCAGCATTACAAGGAAATTGCATTGGTTCCCCTGGAATTAGCAGTTTAAAAAAAGTCTAAAATAGATAAGTATATAAATACATTTATAAATATCGTAGTTAGCCATTTAAAGGTGCAGTGTGTAAAACTTGGTGACATCTTGAGGTGAAGTTGCATGTTGTATCCGTCACCTCACCCTTCTGAGCATGCAGGAGAACAAATGGTAGACATGAGTTGTCATTAAAACTCAAAAGATGTTTAGTATGCCACTCAAGGTTACTGTAAAAACATGGCAGCCCCCATAAAGAGGACCAGCTCCTCATGTAAATATACATTAATGGGCTCATTTAAGGGTAATGGAAAAAAAACATTTAAGTGGTTAAAAATTCATTTAAATGTGAGTATGTAATTGTCTTGTAATATTTGACCGAAATCTTACACACTGCACCTTTTTTAAGTAAAGGGCTGATAGGAGGGGGAAACATGTATATTATGAAATTGTATCCTTTTCTCACTTGCTCTCACTTTTCAGGAACAACAACTACCCTACTATTGTGGGCTCATTTGCCATAGTAAAAAAATCCTGGAGAAAACCAGCCCTATATATTTTACATAGAAAATAAGCACACCTGACCAAAGCATGCTAACAAATCTCCAAGACTACACAATTAATATGATGTTGATGAACAAATCCAAAATGTCCCCCCTTCTTTCCAGGCATGCCTGTCCTGCCACCAGCAGATCCACCGTAACGCTCCCATCTGTCCACTGTGCAAAGCGAAGAGCCGCTCGCGCAACCCAAAGAAGCCCAAGAGGAAGCCAGATGAGTAGGTCCCACTCCACCGTCGGCCCCAGTACTGAGTAAAGGGAACTGGTCCAAAACACTGATCAACCGTCAGCCATGTTCATGGTTGAAAAAAGAGACGTGTGCTTCAGGGCAAATTCTACATTCGGTCCCCACTTTAACAGTAACTTGTTCTTAGTAATTTGTTCTTAATCAGTCGACGATCGATCGAGGATCTGATAATGTGGTTTTTATTTGTGCTTTGGATGTGTTTCTAATTAGCTGTATGACTTCCAGCGTAGCTTTACTAGCCCCTAAATATTGTACTGCAATAATGCAAAAAATTAACTTGATTAAGTGTCCAAATATCAGTGTTATCGTTCTTCATTGCCATAGATATTGTACTGTACTTCATTTTAATGCATGCAGCTTCCATAACTGTTTGTTGTGTATTATTTGTGCCAATATGAAATCTAATAGGTTAAGTTAAAAGGGAACACAATGTTGTTTTAAATGTTTACAATATTTTAAGTGACCAGAAACTGGACATGGAAAAAAAGGGCCAGGCTCATTTGCTCTGAATCGCATTGTGTGTTCAACTTTAATACAGTAATAAGAAAATAAATGGCTGTTTTGTACTATCCTTGTTACCGCATTGTTTTTGGAAAGTCAACACTCCCTTTACTGGTGTGAATGTAAATGGCTGTGGCTCAGGAGGGTGACTGTTTGAGGTCAGCAGCATCAGCATATGGATCAATGTTTATGGGGCAAATGGGTGAGTTGAGTGTGCATGTGTGAGACAGAGACATGGCAGGAGTGTGTCTGACTCCACCACTACGCCGTCCCTTTCATTATATTAATACTGTGCCCGTCATGTCTGCAGCTATCTGTCTGGAAAAGGACGGGGAGGTCTTGCTAAATGAGTTCCTGTTGCGCTTTTGTCAGGGTGACCCCTCATTTCATCTGTTGCCAGGGCAACTCCACGTTCCTTGCCGGTTGCTATGGCAACCCCAGGTTGCTGTGACCCGCATATCTTCACCAAGTAGTTCCTCCCAAATCCAGCGAGCGGCATTGATGACTTTGGTAGATTTCTGCACAAACTACTCGTCCGTGCGGCACAGTCCTACAAACGCGAGGGGAGATCAGTGTCGGCGCTGTAAACCTGAGAGGAACCAACGGAGATGCTTGACGCCATGTTGGTCTGAAGTGATTTAAAGTCACTTAGTCCGAGTATGTGTTTAGTCTGCCCTTCTGTTTGCATCTGCAGTTGTGTCTTCTTCCTCCAGATAAAACTTCTCAAGGCCAGTGAAGCCTGTTCCTGCTCACACATGGGGCAGCCAGTGGGATCATGGAACTCCACCTCTGCAGCCTGCCACAAATCACAAATCACAGAACACACACACACACACAGATGAACCACGCTCCATAATCATGGTAAAAGTGAGTCACACACTCTCTCTCTCTCTCACACACACACACACACACACACACACCGCCTCCTGACCCGCCTCATATCCTCGTCGAGAGTTTGGAGCCTCAGCATTGAAATGAGTTGAAGTGGGACGGGCCGAACTTCGGGACCTTGACACATGAGACCGAGGGAGGGTTGCTGTCTGAGCCGCGTGGTGAGCTCCAGCAGAGGGAGGTTTTTGTCGGTGTGCCCTGCCTCGACAACCAGCCCCTCACCGTCTCTCCTCTCGCTCCTCCTGCGGCCTCCTCCGGTCGTTTCTCCGTCTCTCCTCCTCCTCTCCAGGGGACAGGAGCGGACTCTCCGAATCATTGTCGCGCAGAAGCTCCTCAGTGCCTCCCTCTCCTCCTCCTCCATTTTGTTGTAAACGCACAACCTGGGTGTGTTCTCCTCCTTTCTCGTCGCATAAATAAATAATTTAAAAACAGCAATTGCACCGTCATCCACGTTCAAGTTTACAAAGTGCTGTGATAGTAATTCTACTTGAAATTAAACCGGTTCGTTTTAACCTCTTCACCAGACTGTTTACGCTCCGTCTTCTTTTACTGCGCACTAAACGCTGCACTTCCAACCACCAGCGCGCCGCTATCGTCCTCTGGTGGTGGACAGCGGCATTTCAAGGGAAATTGCTTGGACACATGTTGATTACATTTTTGTTGCATTTTGAAACATTTTTATGAAACCTAACCTGTTAATGTGCATGAGGATATATACCACTCATTGTCCATCAGATATCCTTTGCATAATATGTATATGATTACAAATTATATACAAATTTTCACTTTAATTAACTTTAATGAATCCTTTTTTGTAAACAATCAGGTCACATGACAACATATGACAATACAATCCATCTTTGAAGGAAGAGGAAAAGAATCATCTCTTTAATAATGTATCAGTCTCTTTTACCTTGTGTTTGTGTTGCTTTCTGGGGTAGAAACATAATGTAAATGAGAATATCATCATCATCATCATCAATAACAACAATTATGATGATGATAATTATGATGTTGATAACACACCAACAAAAAAAAGAAAATGCTTGCATTCGAGATCCACCACTGGTGGTCTTTCAGGCCCAAGGACACCTCAGCACGTGAAATGGGGGGGGGGGGCGTACAGGAATTGCACCCTGTCCTTCTGGTCAGAGGACAGCTCCTTTAAGCCCCTCAGCCACAACATGGCAGCCTCCAAGGATAGGATGTAAATATAAAGGACTATGTTCAGGGTAATGAAAACAATGGCAAAGTGAATGCTCTCCATGGCGCACACCACACCAGAACACAACACACCACACCAGAACACAACACACCACACCAGAACACAACACACCACACCAGAACACAACACACCACACCAGAACACAACACACCACACCAGAACAGAACACAACACACCAGAACACAACACACCACACCAGAACACAACACACCACACCAGAACAGAACACAACACACCACACCACACCAGAACACAACACACCACACCACACCAGAACACAACACACCACACCACACCAGAACACAACACACCACACCACACCAGAACACAACACACCAGAATACACCAGAACACACCACACCATATCACAACACACCAGAACACAGCCCATCACACCAGAAAAAAACACAACACACCACACCCCACCACAACACACCCCACCCCACCACAATACACTACACCCCACCAGAACACACCACACCACACTCCACAACAAGCCATGTCACAACACACCAGAACACACCCCACCACAAGACACCACACCACACCAGAACACACCCCACCAAAACACACCCCACCACAACAAACCCCACCACACCAGAACACACCCCACCACAACAAACCCCACCACACCAGAACACACCCCACCACCACAACACACTACACCCCACCAGAACACACCACATCACACCAGAATACACCATACAAGAACACACCATACCCCACCAGAACACAGCACAACACACCACCACACCAGAATACACTACACCAAAACACACCAGAATACACCACACCAAAACACACCAGAATACACCACACCAAAACACACCACACTACAACATACCCCACCACAACACACCAGAATACACCAGAAAACACCACAACACAACACACCACACCACGCCACAACACAACACACCCCACCACAACACACCAGAATACACCAGAACACAACACACCACAACACACCCCACCACACAACAACACACCAGAACACACCGCGCCACACCCCACCACAACACACTATACCCCGCAAGAACACAGCACACCACAACACACCAGAACAAACCACACCAGAACACACCAGAATACACCACACAACACCAAAACACACCAAACCACACCACACCAGAATACACCACACAACACCCCACCAGAACACAACACAACACACCAGAATACACCACACAACACCCCACCAGAACACAACACAACACACCAGAATACACCACACCACAACAGAGCAAACCACACCACAACACACCACGCTACAACACAATACAACACAACACACCAAAACACACCCCACCACACCACAACACACCACACCAAAACACACCACGCCACACCACAACACAACACACTATACCCCGCCAGAACACAGCACACCACAACACACCAGAACAAACCACACCAGAACACACCACAACATACCCCTCCACAACACACCAGAACACGTCACATCACACTACACCCCACCACACCATACCCCACCACAACACACTACACCCCACCAGAATACACCACAACACACTACACCCCACCAGAATACACCACAACACACTACACCCCACCAGAACACACCACACCACAACAAACCACACCAGAACACACCACAACATGACACTACAACACACCAGAATACACCAGAACACATCCCACCCCACACACCAGAATATACCACACCACAAAACACACTCCACCACAACACACCACACCACATCCCACCCCACCACAGCCCACCAGAACACACCACAACACACCAGAACAAACCACACCACAACACACCCCACCAGAACACACCACGCCACACCATAAGACACCCCACCAGAACACATCACAACACACCAGAATACACCATACTAGAACACAACACACCACACCAGAACACACCACACAACACCACAACACACCACAACACACCACCCCACACACGCCAGAACACACTACACCACAACACACCAGAATACACCAGAACATAACACACCACAATACACCAAAACGCACCAGAACATAACACACCACAATACACCAGAACATAACACACCACAATACACCAGAACATAACACACCACAATACACCAAAACGCACCACAACACACCAGAATAAACCACACTAGAACACACCCCACCCCAACACAACACACCCCACCCCACCAGACCACACCACACTAGAACACACCCCACCACAACACACCAGAATACACCAGAACACACCACACCAGAACACACCACAACACACCACACCAGAACACACCACAACACACCACACCAGAACACACCACAACACACCACACCAGAACACACCACAACACACCAGAACACACCACACAACACAACACCCCACCAGAATACACCAGAACACACCACTCTAGAACACACCCCACCGCAACACACCAGAACACACCCCACCACACCCCACGCCACCACACCCCACCAGAACACAACACACCACAACACACCCCACCAGAACCCAACACACCCGACCACAACACACTAGAACACACCACATCACAACCCACCAGAACAAACCCCACCCCACCACAACATACCAGAATACACCAGAACACACCAGGAAACAACACACCAGAACAAACCACACCAGAAAACATCACACCACAACACGCAGAACACCCCACACTAGAACACACCACAACACACCAGAACACAACAACACACCACACCCTGCCCCTTGACTTGATAAAAGAGTAGTAAGCCCTCAGCTTGTTGTGTGATGTTGCTGAGTCCAGCATGAGTGCAATCACCCTCCCTGGTGTCCACAATAACAGACTCACTAACAGGCGCTCATGTGATTCTGTGCTTCATAATTTATGTCACTTTGTGTGGAGTGTTTCCAAAATAACAGCTGGTATGAAACTATGATTGCAAACAAGAGGAATGCTGTTAAAACCCGGATCATTTATTATGTGGTCAAAATGAAGTGTTTGTTGCCCCTCGAAAAAATCCATTTACTATCAGTACAAACCTATTTTCAGGGGAAACATTTCAGTGCGTCACACATGAAAAACTATCGTATACAATGAAGTCAATGAGTGTCCTGTTGTTGGTGGGACATGAGGCCTTAAAGGTCAAGTGTGTAATTTGAGGTGAGCTAGTTTCACCAATGACTGTCTCATGTCTCCATGTCTTATGTCTGTGTCTCCACGTCTTTGTCTCCATGTCTTTATGTGTTACAGAAAACTCAAGGCTTGGATCCAAATGGACAAGACAGGAGGCAGGCAAACTATTAAGAGAATTTATTGTCTCTAAGAAAAGGCAAAATAAACAAGAGCAACAGGCTCAATGGAAATCCATCTACTATCTAAATATATAAACTAATAAGGTTCTAAACTAAACATAAATGACTCCAGCGGTGACACAACTCGGCGTGGTCGACAACATAGCAAGAACATGACATGAACGATACACTGTCAACAGACAAAGGGAGAGGGGAGCTTAAGTAGGAGAGAGGGAACCAGGGCCAGGTGCTGACAATCAGGGAATCACCACAGGTGCAGACAATCAGGGAATCACCACAGGTGCGGGAAATCAGGGAATCACCACAGGTGTGGGAAATCAGGGAATCACCACAGGTGCTGACAATCAGGGAATCACCACAGGTGCTGCCAATCAGGGAATCAGACCAGACACAGATAAGACAGACAGAGTGCAGACAGACAGGAAACCCAAATCCTCTCACCAAAATAAAACAGGAAGTGCACAAGACACAACCTGAACCAAAGCGCACAAAACTAACAGAGCTGACGATGTATGACATTACGTCTCTGTATCTCCATGTCTTTATGTCTCCATGTCTTTATGTCTTTATGTCTCCAGGTATTTATGTCTCCATGTCTTTAGGTCTCCATGTATTTATGTCTCCATGTCTTTAGGTCTTTATGTCTGTATATGTATTTGTACAATGTCAAGAATCTGGCCTCCTGTGCCATCTGCCGAGAAAATACACACACACACACACACACACACACACACACACACACACACACACACACACACACACACACACACACACACAGGGTGAAGACATGGGCGGGTTCTTCAGTGGAACAGCTGACTGGCAGCACCTCTGAAACTGACAGGCACGCAGCTGACACTTACTTAAAATGGCTACATCAGTGTGAATCAGAGAATCAGGCCAACACACACACACACACACACACACACACACACACACACACACACACACACACACACACACACTGGGGACTAACTGACATGGCCCTGAAGGAGAAGCCGAATGGAGCTGCTCTCCCTCTCATACCTATCGTGAACCTGCTGCCGAGGAATCCTCAGACTCGTCCACAGATCCAGGGACGGCTCCGTCTTCATGTCGTGTTTTTATGCAGGAGGCCCGTGAAGAGACACAGTCCCTCAGAGACGGCCTGTCACACCTCTATCACCTTTCTAATTATAAACCTGAGCCTTCACTCTCCAAGAATGGAAGTTAGGCAGACCCATCTGTGGCCTAAAATTAGCCCCCAACCCCCCAGAATGGAGCTCTACCCCCCTGGCAGCTCACACACACACACACACACACACACACACACTATACTGCACTTTTCACAGCCCTCAGCTTCTGTGGAAGCATCACTCACTTCTCAGGAGAAACTTTTCCTCCTCAGCTGTGACGGATGATGGACTTTTGAAAGATTGTTACTCTTTCAAATATATTTGGAGCTAACATTACCGGGCGATAAGGTGAGGTAAGTGTCTTGATAAAACATGCGACACCCACCTAACTTTGTTACCGTTGAACAAAGTCGATGGATATACAAAGGGAAATATTTCATTTTGCGTCTAAAACACTCTCAAATGTGATTTGTTGTGTCTAACACAGCCGCGTTACTGTGGTTTCCTTTCTTTGCTGTGTCACGTAAACAAGCTGCTTCGGCTTTGGACAGCAGAGCACGGTCATGGCGGGGAGATGGCGCAGGCCTTCAGGGGAAAACCCCACTCTGTGCACCATCAAGCGTCTAATGGACACTTCCCTTCCGAGCGAGTGGGACAGGGGTGTCAAAGACAGGGCCCGCGGGTCAAAAGACGCCCGTCAGAGGGTCCAATCGGCAAATGCCCAGCGAGGCAAAGTGTAAATATCACAGGAAAGACATTCACTGCACTTTTTTGAATACAAGTAACAGTAATGATTGTTTTTATATCTATATGTGTATAAATAGTATGCTATTGTTGGACTTGTCTGGCCCACCTGCACTCAGATTGGTGGCCTATGTGGCCCCTGAACTAAAGTGAGTTTGAGAGCCCTGTTGCAGGAAAATCTACAGAAACCACGAGCCATTAAAAAATCAAAAGTGTTTAGTTTGTCCATTCTACTATAAATAAGCATGTTGGTGCCTCACGGCTGCCTATGTAGACATGTTGTTACCGAGGATGGCAACAAGGGCTTATGAAATGAAGAGAACAACAATTTAACTTCCTGCTGATTATGCACAAATGAAAAAATAATTCTTTTACATTCGAGCGCTGCTGTTTGCCTGAATCTTGCACACTGTGCCTTTAACTGGGTTAATCTGAAATTGCAGCATACATCCACGATGCACTATAAAACAATAAATACTATAAGAGCCATGGTGGGGTTACTAATACAGAATCTGCTCCTAATGTGGACATCAATGGATCCTTCGAGGGGAATGAATCAGCAACATAAAAATATCAATGTAATATTTTAAAGGTGCAGTGTGTACGAGTTTGGTCATTTGTATCTGGAGAAATAGAATTATAAAGAGTATATGGTGACAGTTTTACAAATATATAATCACCTCAATGTATGATTTGCTTTCTAAATTACCCTAAGAGTTGCCCTTTAATGTATAATTACATCAGGAGCGGCCCCTCCCTGTGGCAGCCGCCATGTTGTTGTTTTTTTACAGAAGATCAGACTGGAGATACTAAGTATGTTTTGAACTTGTATGACCACCCAGGGCTACCGTAGGTTCTCATGCACGCTCCGGTGGCGAGGGGAGGGGGCAGATACAATATGCAACTTCCCCACTAGATGTCACCGAATCTTGCGCACGGCACTTTTAAAGTACATTTACAAACAGAAATATTTCCACCTAAATCTTTCACACTAGACCCCTAAAATGAATAATGTGGCAATTGATACTAAGTGAAAATGACAGTGAGTATTCCAGCCTGTTTGTGTTGGCGCCCGCATCATCTCCTCTGTGTGTGTGTGTGTGTGTGTGTGTGTGTGTGTGGCTGCAGATGGCCGCGCTCTGATGTGCACTCGCTCCCAGTGAACACTATGGTCGTGGGCCGAGCCGTCAACATGAGTTTGATGGACATTTCCAAGATCTTCTCGCTGCTGCAGCCCAAGGAGGAGGACGAGGACAGCGAGCAGTGCCAGGCCCTGAACAGCGCCGTGAGCGGCGACAACGTGGCCCTGCTGTCCGAGCTCCTCTCTCAGGAGGCCTACAGGAGGTCCATCAACGCCCGCAGCGGGTGGGGGGTCCCCGTCACCCCCCTGCGCACCGCCGCTGCCCTGGGACATCTGAGGTGCCTGGAGCTGCTGCTGGAGCACGGTGCAGAGGTGAGGAGTGGATGTGGAGGAGGATGGGGGTGGGTGGGGTGGGGTGGGGTGTGGGGAGGGGGGGGGGGGGGGGGGGGGGGGGGGGGGGGGGGGGGGGGGGGGGGGGGGGGGGGGGGGGGGGGGGGGTGCGGGCTTTGTTGAGGTTTTGATCAACGCTGGTGAGATTGAATTTCTGACAGTGGGAGTAGATGTGGGCTGTTGGGAGACACTGCAGCTGTGTGCAGTGGTGGCTGAAAATGAACATAAGTATCCAATTTAAATACCAAAATCATGTGCTTCACTCCAGCCGCACACATTTCAGTTGAAAGCCAAAAAAAATAATAAAAAACCTCCATAGTTCCTGCACAAATGAGGAAAAACACTTTTCATTGAAGTTCATTGTGACACTTTTTTCTACAGTCATATTGTATACCAGATGTGCCCACACAACAGTCTATACATGCACACACTAGATTATCATATTGTATACGTAGTTACCCCACTGCCATCATCCCGTCCCACTTCACATCAGCTCAAGTACGTTTCTCATCAAACTAGATTTGCATTTACAGATAAATGGTGTCTGGTACAGCTGTATTTTCTTTAGTTCTGTTTCTGTTTCCTTCATTTAGTTTTGTCAAGTTTTGGATGAAATTGTAACAGAGTATTGTCGCCGATGTTCTAATCGCCCGAATGCACAAAGTGTTTTTTTCATTTCCCAAACCGGGGTGTCGAACCCGTTTAGATCTTGAGCGGGCCGGACGAGTGCAATCACAGCATGGCGACCCATAAACAACAACAACTTCAAATGATTGTCTCCATTTGAGGACAGTCAGTGAGAATACTTTGATGTCATGTCATCGTTGGCCGCCAGTCCAGTAATCTGGGTCACGGGGTATTCTAGCGGTACACATGGGGCCACCAGTGTCAGGGCCCGCGACACTGCTGCTGTGTCCGAGTGGGATGTGAACCAGTGACCTTTGACCTCCAAAGGCAACTGCTCTGACACCCCCGCGCTGGAATGAGCCCTTTGTATTGACATCAGGAGCAGGGTCTCTCCGCGGACGCCGCCATGTTGGACTACCTTGGCCTTGAATGGACATGAATGATCTTTGGTGTTTCATCGCTGAGGTTTACCATCAGTTCTCCTGCATGTTTGGAATGTGGAGTATTCGGCTGCAGCATGCTACTTAAGCACTGGAGGTCACTACAACTCACTCACCAGACCTTCACAGGTTCTTGACCTTATCCTCACTCTGCGTTTCCCGGGTGTGGCTTTGACAAAGTTGATCACATTTGACTGTATCGCCTCAAATCAAACCTTGTATCGTGTCTCGACGTGGCCTAATATCGCTTGAGGTTGAGCCCCCTCAAAGACGAACCACGCGGATGACGCGGCGCTCTTCCCCTGTGCCCGAGTCTAGATCGACAGCCTCGACGTGAAGGCCCAGACGCCCCTCTTCACCGCCGTCAGCGGGAAGCATCTGGACTGCGTGGCGGCGCTGCTGAAGGCCGGCGCCGACCCCAACGGCAGCCAGCACAACAACTGCTCCCCGGTGCTGACCGCCGCCCGCGAGGGCGACGTGGACGTGCTCCGGGAGCTGCTGCGCTTCGGGGCCGAGGTGGACGTGCGGCCCAAGGTGCCGGAGTGGGCGTCCAGCGGCTCGGCCTGCGGGGGGCCCCTCTACATCTCGGCGGTGTACGGACACCTGGACTGCTTCAAGCTGCTGCTGCTGCACGGCGCCAACCCCAACTACAACTGCACCGACGAGACCATGCTGGCCAGGATCAAGCAGCCCAAGACGGTGCTGGAGGTGTGCCTGCGGTACGGCTGCGGCGTGGAGTACATCCAGCTGCTCATAGACTTCGGGGCGGACGTGTACCTGCCCACGCTGATCATCGACAAGACCACCAAGCAGAACGAAGCCCTGGTGCTGCTGCTGAAGGAGAGAGGTGAGACTGGGATTGAAGCAGAGTCACTGGGAACAACATAGTGACCTGGTTTTGGCTCCATGCAGTGTAATGATGGCAGTTCACAGAGTGCACCACAGGGGGGGTGTCACACGGATTTACACCGAGGGCCACGTCAACATTATGGGTGCTGGCAAGGGGCCGGTTGTAACTGTGGGACTGAATGTGATTACTACTTAACATGTTGTGAAATAAGGGTCCTAATACTTGATGATCATTTATTCAAGTTACAAATCTTGTATAAGCCTTTACACACATGCTACACTGAATAAATTCATACACATAAAAAAGTGGCACCTGTCATTAGTTCATGGGGAATGTGCTCAAGATTTTTGTCTCTAGACGATCACATGCCTTTAAGCTCTCGTGGGCCACATACAATGATCTCGCGGGCCACATTTGGCCCCCGGGCCACGAGTTTGACACGTGTGGAAATACCAGATCTGAACTCAGCCATAGCGACTCCGCATGTCAGCCAAAGGTGATGAAGGTGGCACATTCACTATTTACCTTACATTTCAAGCATTTGGAAAAACATACCGAAAACCTTCTTTCACGAACTCACTAAAATAGCTATCCACACATGCAGGTGATTGCGCACATCGATAACTGATGCTACATTCAGTTTCTGCCAATAGACATTGATAGAATCTAATATAGATCTTACACAGCGGTCCTTGGAGGCCCGGCCCACCACATTGTAGTCCGCAGGGGCCTATAGAGACTTTCAGGGCTGTGAAATGTTGCACGAGTCACAAGCGTGAACTAACTTTGTTTTCGTGTCTCATTTGTTTCAGTATGTCCCAAATCGTTGATGTCTCAAACTCGGCTGGTGATCCGAGGACACATACCTGTGTCGGACAAAGAGCCGGCCATCCACGGTTTGGACATTCCTCAGGTGCTGAGAAACTACCTGACGCACAAAACCTCTGAACTCATGTGATGCCCCTGCAAATGCATGGAGACATGGCCAGTCATTTTTATTTTATTTTTTACCTCATTTGCAGCTGGATTTATGGTTTTTAGTTTTGTGGAAGTGGAAATCTAAAAAGTGCCCACCGAGGCGCTCTCACCTGCTCATTTAAAGGTGCAGGGTTCACTTCTAAAAATATCAATTATATACTGACATTTTCATGAATCTATCATCACAGTAATATATTATATTTTCCCTCGATACCCTTAAATGAGCCCTTTAATGTATATTGACATGAGGAGCGGGTCCTCTCTACAGGGGCCGCCATGTTTTTACAGTAGGGTGGACATGCTCAGCAAGTTTTTGAGTTTTAAGACAACTGAAGTCTACCATAGGTTCTCCTGCATGCTCAGAGGGGTGAGGCGCAACTTCACCTCTTGATGTCACCAAATCTTACACACTGCCCCTTTAAAGGTCACCACACTGTGTGGATTCCTGTTTTTAACTTTCCAGAAGCTGAGGATGTTTTTATCATTAGGATAAAAGCTCTCTGCAGATACAAACAAATGATGATCCTGAGCAAATGTAATACCACAACGGACCACTAGAGACCACAGTAACACAGCAGATAGCCTCTGCACAACTACGAGGCTTTATCATCTGCTATTGCAATACTTCTTTTATAATGGCATCTCTGCACAATCAGATATCTTACGATAGTTGTTAAAGGTGCAGTGTGTAAGATTTCAGCACATTCTTGTCCCTTTTATCTGTAGAAATACAATTACAAAACAATTATATACAGACATTTTTTCTGAATGTATAATCACCTCAATGTATGACGACATCACCATACGCTTAAATGAGCCATTTAATGTATATTTACATTAGAAGGGGGTCCTCCCTATGGAGGTTGCCATGTTTTAACAGTAGCCCAGATTGGACATACTAAGTTTTGAGCTTGCATGACCCCCCAGGGGCCACCACAGGTTCTCCTGCATGCTCGCGCCGGAAGGGTGAGGTGATGGATACAAAGTGCAACTTCACCTGTAGATGTCACCGAATCGTACACACTGTACCTTTAAGAGATCCAGGCACAACTGAATAAAAACACTCTCTCGCACACACACACACACACACACACTCACAGTGGCCGCATTCACACCAGGACATCTCAGATCTCTCCCCCTGAATAACAGCCTCACATCTGTGGACTTCAAAACACGATGAGGCTGAGCTCTTCGGCACAGCCTACTGGGAGAAAGTATTTACATAATCCTCATTAGTTATTGATGACAGCAGTTATTTGCAGGCTACAGTTTAAAACTGGGAGTTTGTCAAAGTTCCTCTTACACGGCTTGTGAATGTCAGGCCGACGATCATCACGTATTTATGCGTTTAGTCCTAAAATACCCCTTTTGTAACATGTCCAGGAGTAAATGTGTCAGCGGCCGGGAATGGTGCCTGACAAACAGGAAGTGATGTCACATTTACAGGAAACCCAGCACAATGCCCCCTCTCTGCACTCACACTCTGTCGACACGCTGTCGTTCTGGTAGAGGTTTTATTTTCAACAAAAAGTACAGCTATATATCAGATATGGTTTTATTTTTACAGCGAAGTACAACATATTCCCAGTGCTTCTGATTACATCAAAACATATAATGTACATACAGTTGACATCTCCACTCTCCCATTCACAGTTTCTGGATTGAATAGGCATTATGTTAAAGTTTCTTTTTAAAATCCATTTCTACAACAAATCAACTGAAAAAAAAAAGGCCAGCGAGAAAGAAAACAACGGAATGTTTTGCATATGGTGACAAAGGACGTGAGTGCGTTTTTAGTGTGGAAGTCCAAAAAAGAAAATCTAGACCTCAAACTACATGGTCATATACAATGAATCGATGAGGAAACATCGGAGGTCAAGTCCTCTGTTCACCTTGTGGTCACTCGAAACCATAATATGTCTCACTGACGACTCGGCTGTACCCTGACTCTTCTGAAACGATATCCTGCACATGAGGAGTTCCTACTGAGGCTGCATGTGGGCGAGCGCTGTTTACCGGCTCCAGCACATCCTCGAAACTTTGAAGAGCAAACTTGGCTGTTTTAGAATGAGCAGAAAGAAAGAAAAAAAAAAAGGTCGAACTGCACAGACAGCTGTCCTCTCAGACTGGAGAATTCTATTTATATAAAAAATAAAACCAATATATACATCCATTGAACAATGTGGCCAAAACGGTGTTATATTTGATACTGCGGTCAATAAATACAAGTGAGGAGTTTCCAAAGGATCATTTGTAACAAAAGGATGACATGAATCGCAATGCAGTACTAGCAATAAGTGAGTGTGTATTTGTGTATGTGTGTATATGTCTTCAGAATTATGTTTATTTTTAGCTCAACCCGAGAGTTCTTTTACTCAGCTCATCTGCTTGACGACTATAAATCTATACACAAACACCCAGGGTTGGTGCTGAAGCCTATTTGGTTCATTGTTGTCATAGAAAAATGATACCCGTTTTTTTGTTTTTTTTTGTTGATGTTGTTATTTGTTTGTTTGTTTTTGCCTCAGCAGAAAATGGCATTGAAAATAAAAGAAAATAGAACCAGCAGTTTGGAGCGATGACAGCGCAGCGGAAAGGAAATGAATAAAATCATGTTACACTTGATATAGTACCCAGTACATCTGGGCTAAGAGAACATCAGTGCCTTTCCTTTCACCTTTCCAGAGTTCAGTGACAAAGGGGAAGACGCCTCCCCCTTCGTCAGTGACAATAAATAAAAAAACAAAACAAAAGCTACAACCTGCGACTTGAGCAGAAGACGGCTGGACCGAGGAAAGAAGTCCCTTCAAGAGAGATGGTTTTCACAAATGACCCTTTCTGTATGTCGTGGTATTCCAAGGAAAACAAAAAAAGAACCGTGGGAGAAAATAACCAATCGTTTAAGAGTTGTTCTTAAGTCTCATGCAAAATATTGGATGCCACGAGCATGCATTTACCTGGTACTGAGGTCTACCGCACGCTAGAACTGGAACAACATTCGTCTCCAACTTAAAATACCAATATCCAAATATATGATCTGTATTTTTTACAGTATTTACAGTGTGTAAGCTGATAAAGGTAAAATAGATGACTCTTCTTCTGATTCGCTCGTTAATAATATACTTTGAAATGTGAAACCTAGCGACTAATCTTACATATATATTGAAATCAAACCATCTCAGTGTATTAAATAGGTCAAAGGAACACTATGTCGTTTTTCTAAACATCTGAAATAAGAGTTGTCCTTTTTTTCACGATTGTGCAATAAAAGTACGGCTATGTGAGCGTAAGGGTAATATATAATAAGGTGTTTCGAATGTGTCGCGGGTCAGACAGCACAGTATCTACTCGTATGGAAAAAGGCCTGACCGCTGAAATCTCTCTCCGAGTAGGTCTCATGCACCGGGGGGGGGGGGGGGGGGGGG
>JAFBJT010091791.1:0-29122 GCA_016785325.1 Chascanopsetta lugubris | reverse complement strand
TATATATATATATATTAATGAATATATTTTTTTAATCACATATAAATATATACTAAATACAAAGAACAATTAAAGACAATACTTATTTGTTTCTCTGAGGAAGGATAAACTGTACAAAAAATGCACATGTCCTCTTATTTAAAGTGCAACTAAAATGATGACCTTTATTCTAATGTAAAACTGGTCTCTGCATGAGTTGTGTGACTGTGTGTTTGTGTGTGCGCCTGCTCTGGTATTACACCACCGAAACACTAGTGGGCGCAAAGCGGAAACAGAGATGCAGTGTTACTTTTTCTTCTCAAGCTTTTCCAGGTTTCTGAGTGACACAGATGTGATACTGTATGTGCAGATAAAAACAAATGTAAATATTACATTTCATTAAGCTTCAACTGTCAGATATTTGTATCAATTTCCAACTGACTAGGGACATCATTACATCCAAATAGTTGTGTATTATAATGTATAATGTGTCTTAAAATAAAACGTCATATTATGCTACTTTTCATACATTGGCAATACCTCACAGAGGTCCGTGTGCCTTACACACACACACACACACACACACACACACACACACACACACACACATAATGTAAAAACATCCCAGTCCCAACGTGACAGTTCTAGAAACATGTTCTGACTGGATCTGACTCAAATCAAGTATCGGTACCCGAGATGCTCGGCGCTGCTGAGGCGCCATGTTGGATCTAAACTGAACTACACACTGGACCCTGTTATGGGGTTTTAAGTGCATAGTTGATGTGAAGAAAAAAAACTCATGAACTGCTTTGATGCCACTGCATTTTCTTAAATGAAATGTACAAAATCTTTTACTTTAAAAGTGACACTGAAATTGTATCATACATGTAAATTAAGTCTCATTAATCTTCAGTCTGCAGAGAACAAACTAGTGCCTGATGTATTGGGATATAACAATGTTTACAGCCAGAATATGTCAAATACAGTAAAAACAACAACTACAACTCAAAATGATTCTCCATGGGTTTCAAGTTGATACTATAGCTTTGGTATTGCATGAGAATATATGAATGTGAGTGTGTGTGTGTGTGTGTGTTAGTGTATATACAGTAAAGGGGTGGAAGCAGTGTGAACTGAGGTGTAGCCAAGTGCTCTCACCTCCCCATGAGTTGTTGGTGGAGAGAGGCAGCGGCTGCTGGAAGGCTGGCTGCAGGTCCAGAAGGTCACTGGCTGCTTTGGATATGCTAAAGGGAACAAGAAGGAAAATAAGAAGAATGAGAATTCATTCAGTCATTCATTCATTCATTCACTCACAGAGTGATACGATCTCGGTTCAAAGAAAAGCATTGGAACTAGGTATGTAGAACATCAGTACTGATGTTGTGCTACAATCCATATACTGTCCAAGTACATACATCCCTGTTAAGTCGTTCTGATGACACTGGGCTGCACCAACATGCTGTGAACAAAGGGGTCGAGTGGAGTGGAAATAATCTTGTGAGAAAACTGAAGAACTTGTGCTTGGTTTGACCTCCAACTCATGTGTAGCTCCAGTTGGTATTCATCTTTTTTTTTTTAAAACATAAGCAGGTGTCTTCACATATTTGTCATAATCGTCCATTTACTATGCCACTCCAGAAACTTTAGAAATCAACCTGTGATGGAAACATGTTAAGGCTGAGAAACGACATCATCCCTGAGCCTGATGATGCTCTGAACAGAGAATATGAACTTTTAACTATTACCATCTAACCTGAGATACAAAGTTCCTTTTTTAAAATGTTTTAAATAGGATCAGAATAAAGAACTTGTTCATACTCCTGTCATTTCTGAAACCAAACATGGAGCTAAATCCCGTCACTGACGTAATTGCTGTTGTCGTTTTAGTGCCATTTTAAATCTTGTCCTTTAATGCAGCAAACACACCTGCTGTGACTTATTTCAGACATTGTCTGACAATAGAGTATCATCATCATGTGAAGTTGAATTTGATCTCGATCTCGGATTGTGAAACCAACTTGAAATGCTCTGTAACTTTTAACATTAGTCGCTGTACTCATCTCTGAATACACCCACTCACGACAGAGGATTAAAACAATCACGGAACTGAGCTGGGGATCGCTTTCAGATGGGGGATTGAGAGCGAGTCAAGAGGTCTTACCTGCTGGTGGAGCTGGGGGTGGAGAAGAGGTCAATGGCAGGGGCTGAATTGATGGTTCCACCAACTGAGGACACGGGAGAGGAGTCTGTGGTTGCTGTTGCAGGGTTCTTGTGGAGCTCTTTTAGACGCTGCTCCTGAGCAAAAGTAAGAGTTACTGCGTGTACAACCCGTCGAAGCGACAGAATGGCAAATTCCGTGAGAGTGTTGTTTTCAGGCATCTTCTGAACCGCCACACGTGAACAATTCAGCGGGGAATTCCCTCAGGTGCACATCTGCACTCTATCATAGACCACCTCTGAGGAACGGCGCATGACTGAAGGCAGCTGTAATGTGCGCTACTCTTCCAGATCTCGCAGCCTGTGTCAATTACTGTGGTTGTGCACTTGACACTTAACTGTCGGTTGTGGATCTTCCAGAATAGAAGAGTATAAACAGCATTGGAATGAACAAAAGCACAATGGCTCTTCTTTTAGCTTGTATTAAAAAAAAATAAATAAATAAAAGACGGAACTTGAAAGCTCAATAAAAATCTGTATTCCCACTTAAATTCGTCAATCTTGGTTGTGAAACTGAAGGTTTCCATTTCATTATCAATTCGTCAATTCCTTAATGTGTCTGTAGGCGACAACCATTGCTTGCTGCAAATCTAAATCACGTTGCAACTGTAATAGAATCTATTGAATAAATCCTTCATTTTTCACATTTCTGAAAGGCAGATTTCATTTCGAGAGTCTTTAAAGAGTGTATCTTTGAGTGAAGGAAACGTACCTTCAATGCTTTTAAGCGAGCCTGCTCTTCCTCCAGGGCGACCTGTTTTTCTCTCTCGTCCACTTTGGTAAAAGAGATGCCGGTGTTGGCCAAGGAGGAGACAGCATTGGAGAGAGTGCTTGCCCTGTATTCGAGAAAAAAGGAAAACAGCAAACAGCAGGTCTTTTAATTCACCTCACACTCAACCGACATTGGGATATATAATCTTTAACCAAAATTGCGTGTCGAACGTGACTTGTTTCTGCTGTGTTTTGAATGAACATCTGTGCACTTAAGCTTGACTCTTACCCAAAAACCCTTTCTGATCCAGCGCTCATTGACAACTTGTACTTCTTGATAAAGATGATTATGGTGTCAAATGATGAAAAATCACTCTTTTTAAGGTATTTGGTGTTAAGGGTGTGTGTCTGGGGGTCTAGTGACTCCCAAAAGCTGATGAAGTAGAACCATAAAGTCAATGATTTGTGATTTGGAGGGAGAGAAACAGAGCAGGGAAAGGCCTCCGTTTGAGAGGGGGTGGAGCTATGATGAGACCCACAGAGGGCTCCACTCCGCTGTGCGCTCGGCCCCTCCCCGTTACAGGGCCCAGCGTATATTTCAGTCGAGATCCAACCTTGGCTCGTCATAGCAACAATGAAGCGTTCCTGGAAAACTGCCCTGTATCTGGAAGTGTTTACAAGTCTGTAAGAAGTATTTAGCAGGTGATTTGGGTTGGGACTTCTTGCGGGTATTGCAAATGAGTCAAAAATACCATAAGAGAATCTTTGCATAAAAGCATTTGCCAAGAGAATTGTGGAATTGCATAATTCTGAAAGAATTACTAGTAGTAAAAAAAAAAAAAAAAAACTAGAAAAATGAAAGTGATTTAACTAAGTTCAATACTTGAGCCTCTACTCGGCCCCAGATGGCAGGAAGCCAGATCAGGAGAAGGGAGATGACGTGGACCTACCTGCTGGCTGCTGTTGAGTCTTTGACTTTCTTTCCCTCTAAAGAGGCCAAGTGCTGTTCCAGGGCATCCAGAAGGCTGCTGGGGGCCTAACATGGATGTCAACGACACATTAAGACATTTCAGAAACCGAGGGAAACCTTCGACAAAATGCCTTCTGAAGTTAGAAACACGAAAGCATGCCAGGTCACTGTCTATCCACAAACAGAGTGTCTCGAAAACACAGACACAGAGAGAGAAAAGTTCAAATACTTACACAAACTGTGAACTGAAAACGGAAAGACAGAAGGAGGGAAAAAATACAGAAAATAAAGGTGGCAACAGTCAAAATATAACCAGAAACCTTTTAGGGCTTGATCTGCTTCTATTGGAAACGTACAGATGACCAAGTGAATAAATCGTACACATCAGAGCCACTAGATCCGTGTCAACTCTAAATAAGTACGTCTCAAAGGGTCAAAGTTGAAATGGGCTCCATCACATCCCGCTACACAGGTTTTAATAGACACCTTTATTTGCTGTACGACGTGCAGGGGCAGAGGTGAGTGTGAGCTGCGAGGTATTTGGATGTACGACTGTGGGCTCATGCAATACCTGGCTGGCGTGCACAGCAGTTGGTTAAAAGCAGGTGTAAAAAGTTGTTAAGCCTAAAAGCTGTAGGATGGTTGGCAGCCTTTGAAAGGACAACGGCAGCCAAAGTTTGGAAGTTGAGGAGGTCCGATCGAAGGAGAGCATACATAAGAAACCCCGGCATAGGTTTGTACTTTCATCTGGCGTAGATTATCTGCGCGATGACGTACTGCAGTATACATGCAAAACAGCGCCCCCACCCCCCACCCCCATTGGTCTTGTGCAATTAGGTAAATTAAAACAATAACCATAAACTTAACCACAGCTCAGGTGAATGGTTTACAAAGTGCAGAAGAAGAGACAGAGGATCTGGCTGTGAGACCAAGCAGTCATTCTATTATCCTGATTGAACAACAATGCTCTTAAACTCCCATGAATGAGAAATAGAAACATAAAATTTGCTCCTGGCAGTTAATGTACCTGCCCCAACAGCAATAACGCCAGTCTATTTACTGATCTCTCTCTTATTTATAAATACAATTATTTACATTATTCATCATACAGACATTTCTTAATTTCAGTCGTTTTCCTTCCACCGAAAAACACATCTTTGAGCTATTTCTGAATAATGTGAAAAATGTATTCTGTAATTCAGATGACAGCGATGCAGACATATTGTCGAAGTAAGTGACATGTAATGAATAACCAAGAATGGACCCTCACGTCTGTTAAGGACAGCACAACAAAGAAGGGATGGGAATATGTCAGGAGCAGTTTACCTGCGACAGATCTGGGATGTCTCCTCTATCAATCCCCACTTGCTGCAGGAAGACAACAAAGACAATCAGATTTTCATCTTCTCCCTGGTGATATCATAGGACCATTTGTATTGTTGACTGGCTGGTCTGGGTTTGCAGACTTACCTCTGCAACTTTCAGGAACTCTGAGATTCTTGTCATTCTTGTAAGGAACTTTTTGTAGATGTCAAGCCCGTCTTTGCACTGGATTTTCTTCATGTCAAAGTATTTCTCTGTTAAAGTAAGAAAACAAGCGCGCCGAACAACATTATCATTTATTTAATTGCAGTAAAAAAATAATTCTGGGTCTTCATAGTCGAAACCAGGTATAAGTACCCAAGAGGTTGATGATGCCTTCATTGTAGGCTGCAAATAGTCGGATTGCATCTTTGAAAAGAAGCATGAAAGCTGCGTTGATCACCCCGTTGGTCAGTTCATTCGCATTGACCTGGAAGAAAGACAAGGTAGAGGTGTTCTAAGTTCCTCGTGGGTGACCTGGATTCTGCCTGAGCCCCTGGGTCAAGGGAATGAAAATAAGTTGGCAATAAAAGCAGTTCTGCCGGTAGTGATGGCTCACATTGAAATCGAGTAACACATCCATCTGATTTTGGATGATGGGGATGGTCTTGAGGAGTTTCTCTGTGTTCATGGTTCTCATCAATCCATCAGACCTTGGGGAGAGATACAATGCATTAGCTTTTAGCTTTTAGCAACAATCACATCTCAGTGTATAGCTTCAGAGTATCAAGGATTGAAATGGCTCGATCAGACTTTTATTACTCTACTGGAGCCACAGAAATCTGACAAGCTTATGCAATAAAAATAAAATAAAAAAAACATTTGGTAGGATATACAATTATTACTCTACATGTTCTGGGAGAACCATGTTGTTGGTGCTTCTTCAGGTAGACATCATTGTGAATAAAAGCTTCTTACCCTCTCTTCACTTTAGTGAAGTCAAAAGCGACTTGTCTGTAGGACACAGCCTTTTCGTTCAGGTAGCGGCTATACCTCCTTATGAACGTCGACATATCGTAGCCTGGATGACAGGAACAGAACACGCGTGGGGGAGGGGACGTGTAACGGCAATGTCAGGAATATTGGTCAAGTATCTGGACGTATTAAAACCCAGGGGTCACCGAGGTTTTTGACACCGAGACCTACCTCACATCTACATAGTCATGCAAAGGGCTACTGGCCTGATACAAACTTTCTGCATCACATTAGCCATGTTGTTTTTTTTACATTGAAATCATTTTATCTACATATCAAGAGACTTTGTTGATTCCACGCATAATTGATCATCAACAGTATACATCATTTATGTGGGGACTTGAACGCAACAAAGGCTGTGAGTGACATTCACACAGACCGAGTGAAATATTAAACTTAAACTAAGAACCCCCTTGAAGGTCAAGTCAATTTCATTTCATTTTCTACATTGCGCCAGATCACAACTGAAGTCATTTAAGGTTACATTTCCTTTGAAATGGGTCGATACCGTGTTCTTTTACGAGACAAACTTAATAGCCTTATGTTATTCATAGAATTTTCTTGGCGTCATTTCTGTCTCTTCGTAGTTGCACACACACACACACACACACACACAAAGAAAAACACGAGTGTGTGTGTGTGCTCGTCTGCACACTGTGCCGGTGTGTTGAGTTGATCCTTCACACACACTTGTGTGTAGTTAGGCTGATCAGGCATGTGAGTAAACAGATCGACAAATGTATATTGTTTCTACCATTTACTGTTTATACCATCATATATTTTTTTTCAATTTTGATTCGGACTCTCTGAAGACTTATGCTATTCTCAGAAAATGCCTTAGAAGCAACTCATTTCATACCTTTGAGCAAACTGTTGTGTGTGTGGGCGACCTGGTGAATGCAGACAAAACATTCGTGACCCCTGTTATAGCCCAATCTGTAGTGGCGTAATTTACCTTGTAATCCACTTTTGTCCAAAAAATTGCTGAGGTTGAATAGTGTGTTCCTTGAGGCCAGATACTGGATAAATCTCTGCAAGAAAAACAAAGAAGGAGGAAGTCTGTGATTGCACAAGTGGAGTTGACCACAAGTGAACCAGCAAACTGTTGTGCAATGAAGAACAATTTCCCACAGACGGGGTCCCGGATTTCCAGCAATTGAACAAAATAAATCAAAAAAACGCAAAGACAGGCATAACTTTGCTGTTTAATACATTCCATGGCTAGAATTTAATTTACTGAATGAATGTCATTAAAAAAATAGAAAATAAAAAAATTAAGAAAATCTCCCTCCTGACCTCATTCCCATAGACCATCAAATGGTGAGTGGCGGTGAGCGACTTGAAGACAACCACCCAGCTGGTGTTGGCGGTCCTCTCAAACAGAGTGTCAGCCAACTGAGGGATGTTCACATTCATCTCGTTCGTGCACTGGATCAAGTCTGAGGGAGGAGACAGAAGAAATAGGGGAGAAGAAAGGAGGGAGCAGGGGACAGATCAATAATCCAAAGTAATTGAGACGATCAATGCGCAGCACTTCAGAGGAAAGTCACAAATTGACTTTGGCCAAGGCAAAGTATTCCAAGCTGACCACAGTCAATAAAACACCAGAAGGAAACGGGTTCGGGTAAACACAGTTTTCAGGGAAATAGAAGGCTTGTAGAAGGCAGTTATTCTGGACTATGACAACCTTGTTAATGTTTTCATCACGCTGACCCCTAGCTGCCTGTTACACACACAAAATAAACTCTCAAATTCAACAATTCAAAAGAATCCCTGCCACATTTGTGGAGTTCTAAAGTTAGGAACGATGTGTTTGTGAATGAAGCTACATGTTTACAACCAAGCTGTATTTCCAAATTCTTTAAAGACCTGCTATGAGTAAAGGGCACATCCAAACAGGAAAACACAGTCTACTTTTTGTTTTGTACAACAACAGTTGACATTGAAACGTGTCTGCATTACACACAGTAATGACTGAAAGCAGATTTGGTATTTCTTTTCTTTGAAGAACAGCGGCTGGGAGCCCCTGTCAGAGTGGCTCAGTTAGGTAGTGGCACTGTGATGAATAGTATCATGTCTGTTACAGTTGAAATTCAAGTCCAAAAACATCTTCTTCCTGGTATTATAATGAAATCAGATTGGACACTACATTTAAAATACCACAGTGCAAGAAACTTCAGCGGGCAGTTATGTAAGCGACGACAGAGAATGGAGGAATGCAACGGTATGTATTTGAGCCTCGTGAATATTTTCAAACTAATCTCTGGACTGCTTGAAATGAGAGAAAAAAAACAAAGCGCCAAGAACCTGGCTGGAAATAGGAAAACAAATAAACAACTATTTAGAAATACTGAAGAGTAAATGTTCTTCTCAACAAAATAATATTGAGTCATCTCAAATAATGATAATCAGTAATAATTTACTCGTCTTTACTTGTCTCATAATCTGTTTAATTGTAAAAGCAGCTGCTAGTACACATGGTAAATCTGGGCATCAACATGTCCTAAATGCTTTTACTGCAGTTAGTTCACGCTTGAGTTTTCTTTTTTAATTAAACCACAATGGCAATAAGAGGACAACTTGTTTCTTTGTTTTATGATTTGTGAACTGACTGGCTGAGCACCACGACCATCTGGCATGAAGTGAAATCAAATGCCTCTGGGTTCCTCTTTCCAATCAAGGCCAGAAGGCTGATCAAAGATGCCAGACCTCATTTGGCACCGTTGATACGTTCAAACACACAAGAGTCCAACTACCAAAGTCAATGTTTAACAGTTCATGATGCACTTGATGTTGAATTTAGTCTTCAAATTACATTTTAGAATTAAGTGCAATTACTTTAGGGGAACTTGGAAAGGGGAAGCTTGCTCACAAACCAGACTGATGACTGAGTCAGTAACAAAACAGGGGCAAAAAAAAAAAATTTTTTTTGAAGGAATACTGTTTTGCAATAAAGCCACATGAATCTAAGCAGTCAGGGAAAATAGTTAATATGATCTCGTTTGTACAGTTAAGGAACAAATAATGCATTAATCAATTCTAAGAAGGTAGGAAAAGAGTTGTGTTTTTAAATGATTATAAAAAATAATTTGATGTGACTTGTTCAGCTTAATTGTACTGTTGAGGGAAAGGTGGTGGTTCTCCATGGGTGGTCAATGAATCCTCTTCAGTGTTAGCTGCCAGCCACACAAAACTCTCATTGTTTTGTTTTTTTACATACACAATAGGCCACACAATAAAGAACAAAGGACTTCTCACATGCAAGTGAAGCAGGGAGAGCAAACGCACCACCAACTTTCTCCATTGGTCTTCCCAAAGCTTCTTCTGAGTCAGAACAAACCATGACAAAACCATAGCGCTTGATCACCAGGTGAACGTCGGGGTTATTGTTAGGATACGCTATAAATAAAGTTTGATGGTGAACTGACGTTAGGAACAAATACATTTGCTAAAAAACATTTAGCGTTATCTTTTATTTTCAAAGCAGGTACATACGGTGTGAAATAAAAACACAAAAACTAGCTAGCTAAAAGTTGTATCTGACCTTCACCTGACTGAGGGTCATGAAGGGAGCTGGAGGACATCTCTGCTGGGGGGAAAATCCAGTCTATGGGAGGGTTGTCATAGAAAAACACCAACCTCTACACCTTACATTAGATATTGTGTTTACTAAACGCAAAAATTTAGTTCCCGAAAATTGCAAAATTTGGGTGATATTTCCATTTCTCCAAATGAATAAGTAACATTCATGGTACCGGTGAGGCAGTGCAAGACGCAAAATCTCATGCAAACATATTAAGCCTGATTTATGTTTCTGCGTTGGGCCTATTGCGTCGTCAATGCACAGCTTTGAGCTTGGCAAATTATGTTTTGCTTTACAATCATACTGCCTAACTGCTGGAGGGCAAAAACAGTAGAAGCAGCAGTTCCATCATAGCTTTTAGGCTTTAAGCTTTTAAATGTTTCAGGTCAAGAGCATCGGTTTAAGAAATAGCAACTGTGATGTGGAAAATATGTATATGTACTCGCGCACCTCCGTTTGTCTGTGTTTCTACTCTGTTTTAAAACCCAAAGTGAAGCAGCAGAGTCGGGCACCGTCACATCCATAGTGACGTCTGCATCTCTGCAGAAGCTATGACATATATGGCTTAGCTTTGATCCGAAACATAACCTGGACTTTACCACTACCCTCAGCAAAAAGTCCAATGGATTTTTGCATTGGATTTTACATATTCAGTCAGATGGTTTCCACCCAACACTACTTCATTGATTCGTTAAGCACGGATGCTACTGCTAGGAGTAAGACACTAAGGTTGGAATATTAATGTACAATGCCATTGCCACATGAGGTGACTGTCATCACCGAGAATAACCGTGTAAAGACATGTAATCTCCCAAAGATCAGAGACTGCTCTCCGTTTTAACACCTCAAACACAGACGGCTTGAAAACGACCAACTCCCTGGTATTCACCAAGAGGCAGTTCATGTTCATTTCTGTCTAGATAATCATCCTGCCCTTTCCAGATTGGGAGTGGGAATCATTAGGTAAAACGCAATTACCCTGCCACAATTATCATGATATTGTGAAAAGGAGATTGTAGGATAATCAACAAATTGCAGTGCAGTCCTTCGAGATGACAAAGACATTGGTGTGACTGACAAAGGGTAAAACCCCTAAATGGTTGAAATGTGTATATGTATGCATTAGTGTATTTATTCACCAACGTTTGTCATCAGTTTCAGAGTTGAATACAAACAATACACCAGCAAAGTTTAGTAAAGGTAGATTCAGGTAGATTACATGACTTCTGAAGATACAAAAGAAAGTTTTACGGGTTATGGGAAGGTTTGTGTCACATGAAGAAAAGGGAACATGGCAGTGTGGAGGCAGAGTGCGTCATGAAAACATTCTTGCAGAGAGGAAGTGGCGGTTAAGTGCTACTATGCAGAATATTCACAGCAATCATAGGATGGAATCATATCAATATATATATGTTATAATGACTGCTGTCATGAAGAAAAAAACACATGAACCCCATGATCGCACCACTCCGTGGAGACCCCCACCCAATACCTATGAAGGGGAAACAGTGTACATGCTTCCTGTATAAAAGTGTGAATATAAAGATTGATCCATAGATTTTAAGAATTAATATTCCATCTTTCGAGTAAAAAAAAAAATCTGTTTAATCAGAGATTCTATTTTTGTTATTAAGCGCTGATAGCATGTCACATTAAACAGCCTAATTGACAGGAAATGCATCATCAAGTGTCGGAGCCGATCTCCCATTTGATTAGCTCTGATAGCTTGTGCTCTGGGAAGGGGTCGGGCTGTGAAATAACTTCCTGTTGGCCATTTACCCATGACAATACAAGGCTTACTTTAGGAACCAAAGGAGCACATCCTGTTTCAGGAAATGTCTAGCCCTTTTAGAATCCAGCTTCTCTGCACATGATGTGGGTTAAAGTGCCCACAGAGGCCCCGTGACGGTCACCTGACCAACACAAACTGAAACCACTTCATGAGGCTTCACAGGAGAGCTAGCAGCGGACAAAGTAGCAGGGCAGGTGCTATAAAGTATGCTGATAAAAGAAATTGCGCAAGTAAAGTCTGACACAGACTTTTTATTTTATTTTTTTTAAACAGATGGGTTATCATGAGCCGGCCGACAGAAAGATGTCAATTGTTGAGAAAGATCTTAGCTGCAGTAACAATTGTACCATGGTCACCGTTTAATCTCACAGAGACAGAGACAGAGTCACTGGGGCACTCTATTCAGTGCAGCTGGTGGACAGGGCATTAGCATTCTTTTTAAGGGCTGTCACTTGATGCCACTTGCGATCACATGCTAGTTGTGCAGCAATGCATTCAGCGCATGGAGAGTGAAACCATAAAGACGGGCCTCTGGAAGGGTGCAAAGGTAGAGATTTATTTGATAGCATTTGCCATTATGGCCCATAGAAACAATGCACGGACAGACGTGGGTAAGGTTCCAGGAAGTGCAAAAACAAATTTGAATTTTCAATTCAAATTAAGGGCTATGTAAGAAGAGCTACGCATCTGTCACACTCTCAGGACCAACGAGTCACTGGCACGTTAGACGTCACAATATTCTGGTCGTGATGAGAGGCGCTCTCACCCTGCAGTTTTGTCAGCGTTGGATCTCGAGCCAAAGGACAAAACAACAATGCTGGATGCCACAAATGTTCATGGCTACTTTAACATGCTGTCAGAAGAAGGAGTAATTACTGCACTCAGCCCTTCTTGTGTCCCCAAACTAAGTCGAGCCAATCAGAACCTGCATCGGTTGAAAAGTCATTTCTCCCCACGCGTGACAGCCAATCAAAAGATTTTCACACAAAAAAGAAAAATTCGAATTCTCTTGGCTGCCTCTGCTGCTTTTGTTGTTTTAGATGCAAGGGACCTCAGTCCCAGTTCCCTTTTGCAAACTTTGTTGTGGACTTGACCACTTGCGCCTAATCTTGACAGGGGACACCTTGATATATTATATAAGAGTGTCACTGCTAACTTCATGCTTTCATTCACAACAACTCTCGGTGGAGGAAATGACATATTGTAGAGATCATATGCCCATGTGTGTGTAGTGTCACTCTTTGGTGACAACTATTTCTGAAAAATTTGCATGGAGTCAATTTACATTTTGTCAACCCTGTCCACACGGATACGAGGACGATCTTTTTCCGATTTTCGTTATGAGAAAAAAAAATACCATCCAGACAGCATACATGAGAACGACTGATAACACTGCAGTACAGCCTCCAGGCCTGAGTGGCGCTGTAACATTGCCAGAGAAATACATAGAGCATGCACACCAAACTCTAAAGATGTAAACAAACACAAGAAGAAAAAGCGTTATAAGAAGGAGAAGGGTGTGTGTGTGTGTGTGTGTGTGTGTGTGTGTGTGTGTGTGTGTGTGTGTGTGTGTGTCTTCCTCTTTCCCCGTTTGTTTTGCCCTACCATCTTTCTCCTGAACAGGTGAAGTGTTGTGGACTTGACCACAGGTGACCAGGTTTGTTCTTCCTGCATGGACCTGGCCAATCATCAGAGAGGTGAGTCTACGAAAGGAAGCTGCACAGCTGGGAGCCATCTCTCTGACTCTTTGTTCTCTGGTGCAGCTCGGTGTACACTTTAAAATGTGCATTGTGGTGGGAATTCTGGGGCTGAGGTACGTGGGTTCCCTATACATTGCATCACATGGTTATTTTCTGTTCAGATAACTTGAAGAGAATAGCAGAGTCAGGCCTGCTTTTGTTATATTTATTTCATTCTTTTGCCAACCCCCTCTTGTCCCATTTCCCCCCGCTATTCTTTGGCAGTGTGTGCATGTATATTGAGTTTTTCCTTTAGGCAAATAAAACAGTTGCCCTCTCATCCATTGGTGCGTCTGTCTTTGACTCAATCCAGTTTCGGTTGGTGTGTGACGTCCCTACATCCCTTGACTGCCAAGGGGAGGTAACACTTACTTTAAACTTCCATGGAGGTAAATACACTAAACCAGACAGAGGAGTTAACTTTTTCTTTTAGCTTTTACTTTTATCCGTCTCCAACCGCACGCTCACTTTAAAGGTGATGTGGCTGAGTTTATCTGGCATACAAGTGTCAAGGAATGTGAACTGTGAACGAGCACAAACTCAACATAGACAGTGTTGTGGGGCATATCTCACCTATGTCAGAGGGAACACAGGGAGTCATGTGTAGATTCTCAGGAAACTCCAAACACAAGGCCAGCCTTTATCTATCTTTAAATTCCTCAAACCTAAGTGAGATTCTTGCCAAGATGAGGGTCCCTAGATTACCACAGAGAGGCTTCAGTTCAGCCTTATCGTACTTGGAGGGTCCGCATATCACCTTAATTTCTTGAAACAGGAGGGTCACTAGGACTACCCGTTTTCTCCATCAGCTGAAAGTTGTCAACACCCACATGCTCCAGCATCAAAAATGGTACTCTTTGGTCAACTCAAGCCTAAAAATGGGAGGTAAATGACTTGCTTTTTTACATAACTCTAAGATGAGCTCTTTAATGTAATGTATTTACATCAGGAGCGGGTCCTCCCTATGGAGGCCGCCGTGTTTTCACAATAGCCCAAAGTGGACCTATGGAACATCTTTTGCGCTGCATGCTTGAAATGGACGGCTGAGCTGATGGATACAACGAGCAACTTCACCAATTCACGTCACCAAATCTTACACACTGTACCTTTAACTCTGTATACGCCCTCACTGTGCATTATGGAATGCACGGACCAGCTCTGACATCAACCGAGTCTGCGCGTATGCTTCTCTCATCTCATCCATCCATCACCAACCCAATGGGGTCATTTCCTGCGTTTCACTGCCCCGCAACCGCAACACACTTTCTACATTCGGTCTATCTTACACGCAGTAACTCACAGCTGTTTCAGATGACTTGCTGCCGTGTTCAACTGTCTCCATAAATCACTCCCACACACAGCTTTTCTGCCCGTCCAACTTGAATTTTACAGCAGACCATCTTAGACTCCATTGTGACTGCTCTGGACAAAAAAAACAACAGCTGCACCTGCTGCTCTAATACGTCAGTTCCACCAGGTTCCGCACACTTGAGGAACATCAGTGGCTGATCACCAATGCTCTAGTCCATTCTCCACTGTCCACACAGGCCATTTTCTCTGGCTTGCTGCTTTGATTGTATTACTTTCTACTGCTCCACGAAGAGACGTTAACAGTTCACCATCTACTCAAAAACTGACGCTCAGAAGTTTAACATTATGGGTTAATTGACTAACCGATGTATTCACTTATGGCAAAAAAGACGGTTATTTTACAACGTGTTGTTGAAACTACACACGCTCATCGTTTGGAGAGCACATTGCACTGTATCGGAGCACAATAAAACAAGCCAAAAAAAGAGTATTGTGTTGGACTATTCTGCGAAGAGGACAACAAAGTTGTGCTATTTGCAATACAACTTGAAAACTACCTCAGGGCAAACACTGACAACAGCTGACCAGGACAACTGCCATAAATCACATGTCGGCTGGGAGAAGATGCAAAGTGCACCACTCTGGACATCACTCTGTGACTCAAAGGCTCCGGTTCATGTTTGTCTCTTGCACAAAGAGAGATAGCAGCATTAAAAAAAAAAAAGAAAGAAAGAAAGAAAGGTAACCTGTTCTACTTTGGAAGTGGAGACTACTGGTCATATTAATGTGAGCTAATTTCCAGGGGTCTTGGAACTTGAAGATCGAAAGTTGTTTATTTTAGCTCATTTCTGAGAAAGTCTGGCTCTGAAAATAAATGTAAGTGTTGCTGTATTTTCCTGTATGAGAAATCTTGAACCTCATCTCATCTCAATGTTCATATAGAAAGATGGGAGACTTGATCTGTTTCTGTTAAATCTACTTTTTTTCTTGTAAGAACATGAGTATTTTGTTTTATAACCTTTTTGCAACAGTTTACAATCAACGTTTTTGTGAAACATCTGAAAGTAGGGACAAACCACTACAAGGCTGATGTGGAGATAAGGTCAATCTAAATTACTACTTGTTTACATAGATTTTTTTTGTCACACATTAAAGATTTAGACAAACATTATAATGTGGCCATTCAGCAAAAACACTAGGGATAAAATCATTCTGTTGGTTTTTGTGTGTAATGCTGCTCCAGGCCATCAGGATTGGCCTTGTGTAGAAATTATAAAATGTTGTGATTTTTCTTACATTGATTGATTGATTTTTATCCATCAAGATATAATATATTGCTGCTGAATAGATAAGAAGAATTAAACCGTAAAGCGCAAAACCTGGTTCTACTTAACTACTACACAGTTGGCAAATCTTGATGAAAACAGGGTCATTCGATTACAAAGACACAGCCCTTGAACTAGTTTCCCCTTGTTGTGTAATCTGTGGATACCAGGCGAAAGATGTACACATACGCCCAACTCTGGAAAATCAGTCTGTAGCAAACATTATTTATAAGCACAAGAAGACAATGAGTGAAATGTGATGCATCAGCATAGATCCTTTTCTTACAGCGAAACGCTCTAATATACTCATTAAGACCACAGCTCTGGTCGAGCCTGAGTATTCGTGTGCTTGAGTAATGTTGATAACGCTGTGTATCAAAGTCCACAGCCGCTTCCATGTTACAATCTGATTCTTGGGGAGCGATAAAGAGTTCAGCTGGGGGAATATTCTGCTGAGCTGAACATTCGTCAAGCACGAAAGCAGACAACCCGCACATTAGTAGCTATATAAAAACACAGTGAAACATACTACCCTTCACATCCAAGCCTTTGTATGAGCAGGGCACCCTTTTTTAATTGAATTTTTTTTTTAAGGCAAATTCTCCAAGTTGCTCACTACAGATGAAGTTCAAGATCAAATGTGATTCATCAGAGGAGCAAGGAACTCGGGATCAAGTGCAATTCAAAGTTCAGTGAGTTTTTAATAAAAAGGTATAGGTTGCACAGTTTGGCATCCTCAAAGAAACTTTGGAACTCTCTGCAACGTATATCTTTCACATATCCCGAGGGAGGGCAAAAGTTCAGCGCTCTGCACTAAGTTTAATCATGCGGGCAAATATAACGTTGTGGATTTTAAGGCAGGAGAATGTAGCTAGAAACTCTTGGTGTCACAAATAACAAAAAAATAAAATAGTTTATAAATAAATAAATAAATAAATAAATAAATAAATAGACTTCTCCAAGTGACAAACACTGGCTCGTGCTTCCAAAAACCCAGCGGACTAGATGTCAACATTTAAACGGTGCCCGGTGTCTAATGGAAGCTCGCATCGGTTTTGGACTCCAGCTCTGCCATAGCGGGGCTAAGTTAGCGTATCACTGACACTACATCCAGCCTCTTCGCAGGCCTCGCAGCCCCATATACACTCACCAAATCTACATTTCACAAACGCAGAGCCCCCCGGGGGAGCACAACAGCCGGCTCCGGCGTCGGAGGAAAACGTTACTTACAGTCGAGATGTTTCTTTTTTGGCCCCATGACTTCGTGAGTGGTCGCCTTGCACACAGTTTTGGAAATCGCCGAGCCGGTGACACTGTGCTGTGCGGCAGTTATCCTGTCTGTAATGCTCTGTCCAGACATCCTGTAACACGCGAAAACGACCAAGCGCTGCTACAGAAGCGAGTCCAAAGCCGAGGGGACAGCCGGTGTTCGAGGACGGTGACGGTCTTCACAGGCTCCGAGCCACCTGACAACACCGGAGAGAAGAGAGGGGAGACAGAGAGGGCACTGTGAGACGACAGACAGCGGGAGACACATTACGCCTTTAGGCTAACATGCTAGCTGGCTAGCGAACGAGGAGATGATAATAAACGGCCGTGGACGCCGAGTGAAGCCCACGGTGCGAGTATTTCACGTATGTACGATACGCACCCAGTATCTTTTTTTTTTCTTTTTTTTTCCCTTCTTAATCGATCCCTCGCGTTTGCGATGACTCCTTCCCTTCCCGTACAGGTCTTTCTCACATATCCTCTAGCCAGCCAGACAGAATAAAAATAGAAGCTATTTCCGGACGTGACCTTTCACAATAAGAGCGCGATTTCATAAAATCACAGCCGATGGAGAAAAGTCCCACACAGAGGAACGTTGTGATTTTCAGACAAAAAGGGACATCATCGCTATGAACCACTATCTCGTTGGAACAGTTGAATCTATTTTTGATGGATTTTTATTCAACAACATGCCACCATCGTTCACGACTGTGTTTTTACAATCTCTCCAACATGTTACTTCCCCCAACAGATGTCAGTAAATGTTACTCACTCTAGAGGCGGAAGTGAAGATGTAACCAATTATGTAGCTCTCTTTTCTTCTGGCTCGCGTTAGTCATTTTTGTGCTCATTAAGTATCCATGTTCATATTTCTCATTTTCTTGTTTGTTTTTTTTTCAAAAATAGAGACAAACATACATATTTACTGTAATAGCAAAGATAACCTACATGGCAATCATGATCATCTGAATTTAAGAGCAACCTTGACATTGACTCAGAGTTTTCACATTGAAGTCAACATATGGCACAAGTTCCTCTATCTGTGGCCCTCCACACATCAGTGCAACAGGTGGAATGCACCTTTAACACAAGTTGTGCGCCACGTGCCACAAAAAAAAGAAGGAGAAGTGCTCTGAACATCATCGTCTTTCATTAAACACACTGGGTTTCACAAAAACTTGAAAATAAACCATTTTCACCAAACGATCAAGACCACTTGAACTGAGGACAGACTACAGACACAGTCAGAGATTCTCCATGGACACATCAGATCTCACTTGTTCCCAATGCAGACGTCTGTGGCTGAGGGGGTTAGAGGAGCTGTCCTCTGACCAGAGGGTCCGGAGTTCGATTCCCACCCCCCACTCTACATGCTATGCTGTCCTTGGGCAAGACCCTGGACCCCATGTGTACTAAGCGCTCCAATAGACACACAACGTGAATGTTGACTGTAAAGACCTTAGCAGCATCTTCAACACTTGGTCGAGCGCTATATGAAAACAAGCCGTTTACCACTGCGCTGCTCTTAGGCTCTTTGATTCAGCTCCTCATCTGTAGACATTAGAGCTTCCTCCTCAACCTCTCAAGGTTTAGGACTTGTTTCATCAGACCAGAACCTTTTCCCTCATTTCTTTGAGACTTTGAATGCAGTTCCAACAGCCCCCAAAAAGCTTCCAGAGGCTCTGTAAAACTCAAACCTGTTTTCCTACTTGAAGACTTTGAAGCTCTGTTGAGTTCTTTGTCTCCCGCCTGATCAAAACGTCTCACCTATAGTTCTTTAACCAGGCTTGTTCGCGCAGTTGCGCTCGAAGACTCAAATGATTATTGTCAAAAAAAGTCACTGATTTATGTCTGGAAGCAACGTTAAGGTAATAAAAAAAAATTTTTCTTGCCACTTACATGTCTGGAGTCACTTTACACGTGTCTCTGCAATAAACCAGACCTGCAGCATTCTCTAATCCTGACCAAGTGATGTGACAGTCTGAACGGAACCATAAAACAGTGCCATTATGGAGTGATACATTGTAAGCTGCAATATCAGATAGTCTGCTGGAAACCAACGAGTAGCCTGTGAAAGTCTGACTAACACGGTCAGTGTATTTGTTATTGGCAAATCCACAAAAACATATCCTCAAATGAAACTGAAATATCCTCAAACAAATTGTGGTGTAGTGTCATTCAGTGCCGTGAAGTGAGATACAGTGTGATGTTGAGCAGCTTCGTGCAGTGCAGTCTGCAGTGCGGTGTGATGTGATGTGGAGTGGAGGAATGTCCACAGTAGTTAATTGGTCACTATTTTACCTGCCCAGAAATCCCCAAGAAGGGAATGGGGTTTTAATTATTAATAAGTGAACATTCAATCGGGACAAAATATAGCAGTTCAATATCGGACCATGCGCAAATAGAATTCCAGAGCAGCCAGTCACCGTTACACCGTTGTTAAATGTTAAAGGTGCAGTGAGTAAGATATGGTGACCTCTAGAGGTGAAGTTGCATGTCGTATCTATCACCTCGCCCTCACCCTTCTGAACATGCAGGAGAACCTGTGGTCGACTTCAGCTGTCACCAAAACTCAAAAGATGTTTAGTAGGTCGACTGTAAAAACATGGCGGCCCCCGTAGAGAGGACCCGCTCCACATCTAATTATACATTAATGGGCTCATCTAAGGGTAAGGGAGAGAGAGAGAGAAAACGAATGAAAATGTCAGTCTCAGTTTTTTTTTGTAAGACTTTTTATAGAAGTAACAAAAATCACCGAAATCTTACACATTGCACCTTTAAGTCAAAAGCAGCTCTGTTTACTCTGACAGCATGGGACACATCCTCCCTGGCACCAGAACCACAGTAAAACTCTGAGGACATCTAGTGGTGAACAGGAGCAAAGACGACTCTACATGTACCAGGGGGGTCGCTCTACCTCCGGGGTGGGAGGAGCCAAGGGAGGAGGCTTTTAACTGTATGGTCACGGTCAGAATGATCACATGTTCACACGGTTCTCACCTCAGAGTTTGGCTGAGGACATGGTTCAACTTTGGTAAAGTGATGTTGGTCAGAAGATGCGGTTCAGCAGGTGGTCGTGCAATTATTGAGCATTGTGTATTTTCAGAAGATAACCGAACTAGATGAGAACATCTCCACACAGGGTGATCATCAAAGATTGTGAATATAATACAATATTCTAAAACCCAGACTTTCTTGTGATTTTAGCCTCTGATAACCTTTTGCCATAGTCAGTAACATTTATGTTTATGTCAAATTGCGCCGATAATGATTTACAAATGTTTGTAACATATATATTTATTTATTTATCTATTTTTATGAGACAAGATCAGACAAGAGCAGATGCAATCTTGAGATACTCAAACAAACGTCCCTGACATCAGATATCAGAGTTCTGGGCACAACCCACTTCTTTGTGCACACAAACGCACACAAACCTCTTTCATTTCTTGGCTGGTGTTGAAGAAAGATTTGAGCAACAGGAGCTAAAAGACAAACTGAAGAGTCCAAAATTCATTTGGACGTACTGTGTCTAAGATCGACAAGAATACAATAGTATTTTCCGAAATGCTAGTACAATATAAATTCATACTTTAAAGGTGCAGTGTGTGAGATTTGGTGAAATCTAGTGGTGAAGTTGCATGATGCATTCATCACCTCACCCTCACCCTCCCGAGCATGGTGGACTTCAGTTGTCATTCAAACTTAAAGGTTTATTTAGTGAGTGTGGTTAGTCCACTCTGGGCGACTGTAAAAAAAATAAAATAATAACATGGCGGCCCCAGTAGAGAGGACCCACTCCTCATGAAAATGTACATTCATGGGCTCATTCAAGGGTAATGGGAGCACAATTAGGTGATTATGAAAATGTTTGTCTGTAATTGTGTTGTGATATTTTCTTCTACCAAGAAAAGTGACAAAAACGACCAAAATCATACACACTGCCCCTTTAAGTCTTGTCAATCTCTGACAAGAAAGAAAGAGGTCAACGAGAATTGCAAACCAGTACTCAACTACTGTTGACTATTTGACTTCCCAACCATCTGACACTGAATCAGCCCACGATCCACAAAGAGAATATACTACTGCAAACCACATGTTTGCTGGTTTCATTCTTACAATGACGTCCAGCATCATTTCACAAAGGTATGTTTCCTATGCTGACGTGATCAGAAAACAACCCTGTTACAGTGCAGCTGTGTAATCTACTGCTCCACTTCCCTGCAACGAGTATATTGCCGAGGCAAAGGTTACATCCTCCTGCGAAGAATGTATTTGTCATGTATATAATGGCTGTCAACAAGGAGGACAAGCTTATCCGGGGATACTCTCCGAGGGACTCCGGGAATGATGCGAAGACTCGGGTCGCTTGTATGTGTGCCAGGTGATGACATTTTAGCCGACAATGACCGAGAAAAGTTGCCTTTCATTTAGTCAAAGACGCAAAATTATTTGTGTGCCACTCAAACTCAGAAAAAGAGCTCAGTGTGACGGCAGCCAGTCTAGAGCCACTTCACCTCAAATAAAGGATCCTCAGATCTTTGTTTTTCTCCGTCGGGCAAGATCATCACTGGTTTCACCACAGCCTGAGCCAAATACCAGTCTTTTGTGTTGTTATCCAGGTGGTAAATACAGTGATGTCATTTGACCTAAAAAAAAAATTTTTAATTTGCACTTAAAGGTGCAGTGTGTAAGATTTGGTGAACTCTAGAGGTGAGGTTGCATGTTGTCTCCATCACCTCACCCTCACCCTTCTGAACACGCAGGAGAACCTGTGGTCGACTTCAGTTGTCATTAAAACTCAAAAGATGTTTAATACGTCCACTATGGTTTTTTTGTAAAACATGGCCGCCCCCATAGAGAGGACCGGCTCCTCATTTCAACATACATTAATGGGCTCATTTTAAGGGTAATGGAGGGGAGGGGGCTCGAACACCTAAGCCCCTGAGCCACAGCTGCCCCCAGGTGTGGTTGCTAGGTAAATTGTCTAGAAGCAACAATAACTGCCTCGATTTTTCAGACCGTACACGGCTACATCTCAACAACAATGAGACTTTATCGTTCAGGTCGTATTTTCCAAAAGTTCTTCACTTACTCCTCAACATTATGTTCGATGGTGTGGACGGGCGAGTGTATCTGGACAAACATCTAATAACATCGCAGGCTGATGACACACCGTTTCCATCGCTTCTCAAAGAGCTCTCAGGATTCAAGCAGAGCAAAGCGCGCTGAGGACAAACAGCGCTCATCCCTCTGGATGTACAAGGGAAATGGAAAATACTCTGTGTTCATACGGCAGAGCTTCACCGAGTCTCGAGGACCCATCGAAGCTCTTCACAATAAGAGTTCACATTCACTCCGGACACTCAAACACTCACACATCTGTTTGCAGCACTTTGTATCCGAGCAGATGGGACGACGTGGGCTTCGGTGTCTCGCCCGAGGACATCTCGGGCGGGACTCGAACCCCCCGAACCCCTCTGGATCGGGGGGGACGGGGACGGGACGGGTCCTCCATCCCCCTGAGCCACAGCTGCCCCACCGGGTGATGAAAAGTGTCTGCGGCTCAGTTGTTGCGAACCAAGATGCTGCGCTCGCGATAAGACCAGTGGGCCGAGGCCATTATGTGACGAGAAGAGAGGGGGAGAGATAATGGAGGTAGTGGAGATGGTCTCGATAGCCATCAGTGCGCAGGGAGGCCCACGTACTGTCTCCGGCCCTTGGCCCAAAGTCACCGCACTCACAGGCCCATTGTCCCAGACTGTACGTGGAATCGGCAAAGTCCCCTGGAAATAAGACATTTCCCAGCCCTCGGCGTTCACTTCTGCAGACGGCGCTCGGAGGAGGAAAAGCGGAGCGCTGACGGCGCTGAGGGTCGCGGGGCTTCTCCGCCACTCGGCGGTTTTTGCGGCGGCAGCCTCGGCGCGGCGCCAAAACATCCTGGAGGACCAGGGGATTATCCCTTCAATCAATCAGGAACACCGGATCCGATCGAGAGCTGGAGAGCTAGGTGGATCTTGGATTACTGAGGTTGGAGACCTGATCGGATGGAATGAAGGAAGGTAAGAGCACATTGCAACTCATTCGAGGATTTGGCGACATCCAGAGGTGAAGTTGCACATTGTATCCATCACCCTCGCCCTTCCCGTCCGAGCATGCTGGAGAACCTGTGGTCGACTTCAGTTTGTCATTCGAGCTCAAAAGATGCTCAGTGTGTCCACGCTGGGCTATTGTAAAAACATGGCGGCCCCCAGAGCCGGCTCTTTTTAGCAGGCCGAGCCAAAAGAACCCGTTCTCTGAAAAGAGAAAATTCCCATCACTGTTATGTAAATGCCACATCCGAGCACATCGTCACGGTAACCACGCAAGGACGACTCGACATGTGCACGTCATGACTTCTCAATCATCCGATCTGTTCTGTGCGAGAAATCAGTGAAGTCAGACGAGGAGCGTCGCTATTGTTGTCCACATTATCGTCACCTGCGAAGAGAGGTTCTCCCTGTTCTCCGTTATGCGTCTCTCTTGACACCTAATCGAGATGTTGTATCCCTCACCTCACCTTTGCCCTTCCGAGCATGCTAGAGAACCTGTGGTCGACTTCAGTTTGTCATTCGAGCTCAAAAGATGCTCAGTGTGTCCACGCTGGGCTATTGTAAAAACATGGCGGCCCCCGTAGAGAGGACCCACTCCTTATGTGAATACACATTAAAGGGCTCATTTCTAGAGTTGAGATGATGATGCACTTGATTATACAAGTGTCTCTATGTGATTCTTTTCTTTTGTCATTCTGTTTCTACATACGGAACCGACTCAAATGTGCCAAAATATTACACGCTGCTCCTTTAACTGCGCTCTGATGCTGTAAATCAGGATTCATCAAACGCTGCAAACGATACTGTACGAATGAACGTGAACTGACATGAGACCGTTTCAACGAAAACGCACGTATCGTCAACTTCACACACAATCCTTTACCAAAGCTCGTGTTCATTCATCTCCACCGTGGGAGGAAAAGACAAACCGAGCAAGTTCACCCGTTTATTCTTCACAACAGCACCGAGAAGGAACTGCAATATCGTCTTTTCCTGACAATCCTCCATCCCTGTGTCATCAGTCCATATGGACAGAGAGGAAACTTCCCCCCCCCCCCCCCCCCCCCCCCCCCCCCCCACCCCCCCACCCCCGGTCCCAATGCTCTCTGTGCTTTCTCGCACGGTGGGATTCCTGGGAGCAGAAATCAAAGGCGGTGGGGGGTGGTGGGGGTGGGGGTGGGGGGGTGGGATCAGGTGGGAGGCCTGAGGCGGCAGCTCACAGCTCCAGCGAGCAGGTGACCTGCTGCTGTGCTGACGGAGGACCGCCGCACACAAAGCAGCAAAAAGTGTGGATTCCCCGGGCAAAGGGCCCGTTCGGTGTCGCCCTGCACTCCCCGACCGGGCCCGCGGAGAAAAGAACGGCTCAGTCAGCAGGCCAGGGCCACTGGAGCGATGAAAAGATAATTCTGACCCCCCCCCCCCCCCCCCCCCCCCCCCCCCCCCCCCCCCCCCCCCCCCCCCCCCCCCCCCCCGGGCCACTGGAGCGATGAAAAGATAATTCTGCCCCCCCCCCCCACCACCACCACCACCACACTCTACCCACCCCCAAACGCCCCCCCACTGCCACTGGACCTCATGCAGCGTCAAACCATTTGTGAGCAGTGACAGAGCCAGATTGGGCCGAAAGGATATGAGTGGGAAACTTCAAAACCTGCTCATGTTTCTGCCAAGGTGAAAGGATTTGTATAACACATTCAGATTGTGATGGACTTTCCCATGTTCGCTCTCAGACGGCGCTTTTTTTTCTTTTTCTTTTTTCTTTTTTTTTTTTTGTTGTTGACATGTTCAAATAATGAATCTCTTATGCGTGCGATCTCTTTTCCCCCCTGTCTCCGAGTCCCGGACCCTAGTTGCCATGTAGGGATGCTGTGCGAGCCATTCCATCGTCCGGCCCAGGCTTATGGAGTACCGCTGACTCGCTGCCTTCCAGGACCCGGGGTGAGTGGCTCTTCCTCCTCTTGAGGCCCAGGGGCCGCTTTTTTAAAACTCGAGCTCTCGGGAACAACGGCATCGATTCTCGGAGACAAACTCCGAAAACGGTGCAGTTGCTCCTTTAATTTCGCCGTTTTCCTCGGGACGGAGAGTCTGAACGCGCGCCCCTCCACAATTACTTGATAAGAGGACAATGAGATGTTATCGCGCAGATCACGGAATGACCAGTTATCTAATATGGTTCATTTGAACCGTGATGCCCTGACTCACGGTGATCGAAGATACTTGTCGGTGACATTTGTTTACTTTGATTCTTCTTACTTTTGATACGGAAGTAGTTCTTCCGAGATAAATATTATCATTGATTACATTTAGAGAACAGATAAATCCACTTATCCGTGTTTTTGCTCACTGAAGATATTATTTCTCTTTGTGTTTGCCCACATTTAAAGGAGATATTCTACTAAATGACCCTTTATGTGCGTGAACCATCTGCCTTAATTCCAATTCCTCTGTTTCAGGTGCAGAAATGGATCATGTGCATTTGATTCTGTTACTCTTTAGTAAGGCTTTATCGGCTGGAGCTCAGTTTAATGGATTCAACTGTGATGCCAACTTTCACAGCCGCTTCCCTGGTGAGGACCTGATGAACTATTGCTCACAAATATACAAATAAAAAAATGTTTTTTAAACTTCTTTGTGAAGGAGAATTTTAATCAAACAACTCTTATATTTCGCAAGTGGAGAGACAAGTCGTCCGCTCACTCTAAGTCTTTGTTGTCATGTGCCCGCATGTCTCCGTCTCTGTGTCCTGCAGCGGTGAGGGACATTAGTGTCTACTGCGGGGTGCAGACCATCACCCTCAAAATCAACTTCTGCCCCGTCCTCTTCTCCGGCTACACCGACACTGACCTGGCCCTCAACGGTCGCCACGGAGACGCTCACTGTCGTGGATTCATCAACAACAACACCTTTCCCACCGTTGTGGTCTTCAGCATCAGCCTGGCGTCGCTGGAGTCCTGCGGCAACTCCCTGGTGGTAAGAGGATCAGAGAGAGTGAGATTATATCCAGAGTGTCGTCACCAGGTGTTTGTGGAGTGAGATTCTCATGAGATCTGTCAGAAACGCAGGTACAGCGCATCCGACAGGGAGGCGGATACGAAGGGTAAGGTCTGGAAAGTGGAACTATGATCTGCAATTATTGATACTTTTTGACAACAATCCATGAGAAAATATTCAAAAAAGTGTTTTATGGCAGTGACGGTTGTTATTTTAAACAGTTTAAGGCAAAGTCTCTGCTGAGCAGGATTGAAGAGGATGGTGTATGGCTACGCTCCTGGAGAGGATGTCCTCCAATCAGGAGGGAGCAGGCTGAGGATTAGAGTCAGGCATTCGTCTGCTCACTGTTGTGGCTGATGGTACAGAGCACATGTGTCACACCTGTGGCCCGTGGGCCAGATGTGGCCCGTGTGGCCCGCGAGAGCTTAAAGGCATTTGATTGTCAAAAAATAAAAGTCCCAAACGAACGTGGCCCGTGAACTCTAGCTAATTACACATGTCACTTTTTTTTTTCATGTGCCGCAATATATTCAGCGTGTTCACGGGTGTAACACGTATGGAGGCGGTTATTTAACAATACATTAGGTAGTGATCACATTTAGGTGGCTGCCGGTTGAGAGCAACCATAATGCTGATGTGGCCCTGGGTGAAAATGAGTTGATACCCCCTGGTATCGAACCCCGCGTCCACACGAGGACGTTGCTGGTCAGTGAGGTTGGCAGTAAGAGGCGTGTTGTCCATTCCGATGTTCTTCCCCGCAGGTTTCCACAGCACATGGACCCAATGCATATGGGAACATGTCACTGGTGCAGATCGGGAACATATCGGGGTACATCGACACACCGGACCCCCCCACCATCATCAGCTACCTGCCTGGTCTGCTCTACAAGTTCAGCTGCAGTTACCCCCTGGAGTACCTGGTCAACAACACACAGCTGGCCTCGTAAGTCTCTCCCCTCCCCTCACTTTGACATGATGACAAGTTCATTACTTGGAGCTCTAGCAATGGCCGGCGCGCCTCGGTTTTGGAAAATCTAATCGAATCTATATTTTATACTTTTGTTAGTGTTAGGATTGAGATGTAACGGAAAATGGCAAAATTCCCTTTTGTCAGTGTGAAGCATTCCTGCCTCTTATATTCAATATGTGGTGGGGGGAAAACTTTTCTTTTTTTTTTTTTAGATTTGATCAAAAAAATCTTTATAGCTAGATTAATTTTTGGAAAATGTTTTTTTTTATCATCATATAAAGTTGATGAGACAGACCCTCAAGTCTTGAAGTGAGTGATTGATTCATGCGAATGAGTCAAAACAACTTGTTGTTTGTTTCTGTGAAGGTCAGCAGCTGCGATCTCAGTGAAGGAAAACAATGGCACCTTCATCAGCACCTTGAATCTTCTGCTCTACAACGTGAGTTCTCAGCCATTCAGGCAAAACATCTCCTCTTTGGGGCCCTGAGACACGGCTGTGCCGGAGCCCAAACTAATACAAGATGTTGTATGAAGTTAATCTCCACCTCTTACATCTCTAATTTTTAAATTTGGAAACAAAAAGTGTGGATCCACGCACATTATGTGGGAGGACACCAACAAACTCAAAGACCCTATTATGCAGCAGATTACCTCTAATCCTGTCATTTGAGACGGTTGTGCTGAATTACACCCCCCCCCCCCCCCCAGACGGTTGTGCTGAATTACCCCCCCCCCCCCCCCCAACTCATTTGGAACTGTCTTGCAAAATGATCGTTTCAGTTTGAACAACAGCGCAGAGTCATGAATGAGACTCCAAGGATCGAAGATAGTAAATATGCAGGGCTGCACCAAGTGTGGAGAAACCAAACTCATTTCTCAACCAAAGGAATGAAAAAAAAAAAAAATTTGAATGCGACAAACATACAATTCATTGAAACTCTGGCTTGTCTGCAGGACACCTCGTACGCACAGCAGCTGTCCATCCCCATGGCAGGACTGACACTGAAGACGCGGGTGTTTGCAGCCGTCAAAGCCACGAACCTGGACAGGAGGTAACGATCATAACACATGGGACAGTGAACCTAAGCTCTCAACCAACTGATTGGATCTCTGTGATACCAGGGACATTCTGTGCAGGCGCTGCGAGACCACGAGGAAATATAAAGAGGAATATGAGGGGAGATCATCCAGAGTGACAGGATCCCTAAAACCCCTTGGGCTAGGTCTTAGTTTAGTTTTTTTTATTGTAAATATATATATATATATATATATATATATATATATATATATATTACCAAGACATAGAATGAGACGGAACTATTCATCTTGACATACAGTATCTAAAGAAGGCTCATACAACCAGTTTCTGTCATAAAAGAAACAAATGCAGTTTTGTTCAATACAATAAACAGAATGAAGTGGTTTGAATCGTGAGTCGCTGTAACTGCGTCTCGCACATCCGACGAAAAACACCTCTGCCGACCTTGTTTTGACAAACACGTTTTTCTCTCCTAACCACTTCGAGCTCCTCTCTGAAAAAACCAGGTTGCAATGTCACGCGGCTGTTTCACGTCCTGAAGTCACAGATCACAGCAGAGCTCACGTTGAGAGCACATTAGCGGTGGTTTCAATTTGTGGGTGAACTAATCCTTGATGTGCCGTAGATGGAATGTCCTCATGGACTACTGTTACACCACGCCCTCTGGAAACCCCAACGACGACCTCCGCTACGACCTTTTCTTTAGGTAACCCGCATTTCTGAGAGACCGATGATTTGATTTGATTTTTTTATATATCTGTCACTCTTCATCACGATCACACTCTCTCTCCTCCCCC